>CAUYQV010133236.1:0-18735 GCA_963574575.1 Galagoides demidoff | reverse complement strand
ATTGATGGACACTTGGGCTTCTTCCATGACTTAGCAATTATGAATTGGACTGCAATAAATATTCTGATACAAATATCTTTAGTGTAATGTGATTTTTGGTCTTCTGGATATATACCTAGTAGAGGAATTGCAGGATCAAATTTCTAGTTCAATTTTTAGTTCTATTTAGAACTATTTTTAGTTCTCTAAAAGTTCTCCAAACATCTTTCCAGAAGGGATGTATTAGTTTACATTCCTACCAGCAGTGTAGAAGTGTTTCCTTTTATCCACATTCATGCCAGCATCTCTGGTTTTGGGATTTTGTGATGTGGGCTAATCTTACTGGAATTAAATGAGACAAAGATCAATTTAAACATTGTCTATAGGCCTGATTCTTTCCTCACTTTAAATGATGACAAAAACAGCATTAACAGGGAAGTTCTATTAACACTTTTGCTCATTTATTTAACACACAGTTACGGAGTGCATGCCACGTTCCAGGTGCTGTGCCTCTAAATACTTACATGAATGTCAGGTTTCCAGGTGGCTGCCAGGGCCCTAAAATGTCCAGGTTCCAGGCAGTTCCTTGGATCCTCAGTTCTTGGAATTCTCTTGGTTGAAAAATTACCAGAAAATCCAAAGTTAGGCAAGCATGAAAAAAAGTTTATTGAGGAAGAGAAAGATAGGTTTATAAAGTAAGAAAGTTACAAAGTAAGATACATTTGCCATACACAGGGAACAGGCCTCCACTGTCAGGGAAAGTTGGCAAGGAAGTCAGAAAGCAAAGAGGCCTGGGTTATGGCCAGAGAGTCTCTTTTACAATATCTGGATCAGGTCTATCTCATGGTTCAGAGGTCACCTTGGAACTGCCAAGTCTTACTGTGAATGCAGACCTCCCCTGAGCCTCTCTGAGAGTCCGCTGCAGGTGTGGACAGCATGGTATGTTTTTAGTTTTCTTTTTTATTTCTTTTTTTTTTTCTTTTGCTGTTTTTGGCTAGGGGCCAGGTTTGAACCTGCCACCTCTGGTATATGGGACTGGTGCCCTATTCCTTTGAGCCACAGGCACTGCCCAGCAATGTATATTTAAAATAATGACATAATCATGTAATTAGCCTTAAGGCTATTCCAGATCACCTTCAAGATTATATTATACCTTTTGCTAGGATGGAGAATCTTCTAAGTCTTCTACATCCTCTTTCGGTTACCACGCTAAGTTCTGATTGGTAGACTGACAGGGTGTTCCTTCCTCCCCATGTGTGAGCAAACACTTGGGATAAAATTAAGCTGGGCAGCACCAAGACAGAGGCCTGGGGGCCCCACCTTGTCCTCCTTCCCAAGAGAGCTGTTCCTAATGACTACCCAACACGAGCACTAACACTGACACTAATATTGATGCACACAATTTGTCTCTGACCCCTGGTTGTCTGGGTCTGGTACAACAGGAAGAAAAATAAATATTTAATTATACTACTACCATTTGATAAATTCAGCAAATTCTCAGGTTTTCAGAAAGTGTTGGAACACAGAAGAGAAGGTGGGTGACATCTGAGGATTCAGTGCTTAACTTCTTGCTTATATCTTAAAAAAAATAATTATGGCTTTGTTGCATGAAAAATAGAAGTGATGCAGTTTCCCCAGCTCAGGGTTGGACATGGACCGCATATAGAAATCTAGCCTAAGAAATCTCACTAGTCAGGTTTATCAAGACTAAACAAAAGAATCAATCTGATCAGTGTCCCACCTATTGCCATTCCTAGAGCAGAGAACACACTCCAAACAAGACTGCATTCCTATTCAGGGGAAGTTTTAAAATTAACTTCTGCCCGCAGGCCCCTGGCACCAAACAGCTGTGACATATATTCCATCTTCCCAAACCCCCTTTCCTACAGGGTAGGAAAAGCTGCATAGAATCCTTAGAAAGCCCAAATGGGTTACCCACTTGGGATATGCCTTCCACTGTGGTGGAGGCTTTGTCTTTCTTCTTCCCTTATCTATCAATAAAATCTGTCCTTTTGCTTACTTGTGGTGGTCTGAGAATCCTACTCTGAATCTGTTAGACCAAGAACCCAGTGGAGAAAGAGATTATAGTTACAGAAGGTTGAGAAAGGTAGGTAGAAAGCACATTTGTGTGTGTGTAGAAACATTCCTACTTTGTTATATCCATTAATGTTGATAAATTTAAAAAAAAGTATTTCTCATAGTTCTGGGTATAGTTTATTCTATATTGCATTTTTCCAATTTTTTTAAAAGGAGAATCATTATTTCATAGCTATTTACAATTAAAGTAGAATACTAGTCTTTCTGGGTATTTATGCTAATTAGAGGGCCAAAGTAGGAAAAAAGTGAAGCAACTCATTCTATATGTAATTTTAGTTTAATAACGCACATTTGCACATTAAATTACCCCTTTCCACCCTCTTTTATTATCATAACTATTACCATTTGTAGAATGTGTTCTGTGGGATAACAATTTATAAGGTACCGATCTGTGTATTGAAAAATTAAAAGCAAGCTTGGCGCCTTTTTATTGGCTAAGGTGCCAGCCACATACACCTAAGGTGGCGGGTTCGAATCCCCAGCCTGGGCCCACCAAACGACAATGATGGCTGCAACCAAAAAATGGCTGGGCATTGTGACAGGCGCCTGTGGTCCCAGCTACTTGGGAGGCGGAGGCAGGAGACTCAGTTGAGCCCAGGAGTTGGAGGTTGCTGTGAGCCGTGATGCCATGGCACTCTACCCAGGGAGATAGCTTGAGGCTCCATCTCAAAAAAAAAAAAAAAATTAAAAAAAGAAAAAAGAAAAATTAAGAGCTTAGCCAGGCATTATGGTGGGTGCCTATAGTCCCAGCTACTTGTGAGGCTGAGGCAAGAGAATTAAGCCCAGGAGCTGGAGGTTGCTGTGAGCTGTGCTGCCACAGCACTCTACTGAGGTGACAAAGTGAGACTCTGTCTCAAAAAAATAAAACAAAACAAAATGTTAAAGCAGAGCTAAACTAAATTTCTTCCATGTCAATCAGATTAAAGTGTGTAATCCTAAAAAGAGAAAAATGAAAAGCTGTGGTCATCCAGGAGATATTTAGGCTCTTCTAACCCAAACAAAACCCACTTTTAATTCCTTTTTTTTTCTGCTATTATCAAATCTTTTGGGCATTTTTCTGGTTTACTCTACCACTGAATTAACTTTTTACTGAAGGAGTTAAGTGGAATGGTTAGTTTGAAATGATAACAGTCCTGTCTGTTATATATATAAAGCCAAATGAAAAGTTTGTGTAAAGATCACACAGTAGTGTTACGGTAATGATTAACTGTGACCCGTTGCTTTTAGAAGGCAAATTATGATTAGTATTAAAAAAAATAAAAAAGATAGATGTTGAGTATTGTTGAGTATCCATTCAATAAAATGAAAATTAACTCCCTGCCTGCCAAATAAAAATGTGCATAAGGACAAGGGAATTGCTAAGAAAAGAATGTATGAATCTTTGGATTGACAGGGGCTTTCAAATCATGCTATGTAAAGTTTTAAGAAATAAATAAAAGTGGTTGGTTTCTTTTAACTTCGGCGAGAACTTTTTAGATTCCTTGCCAGGTGGCTTGTTACAACATTGTATAAAATGATTGGGGTTGGAAGTTTACCTTTTAAGTTCTGTTTTCAATAAGAGTAACATCTAAGTCACAACAGACTTTGCTTACCCGTATCCTTATAGCTCTTTAGGGAACAAATGTAAGAATCTCCCTAGAGATTTTTTTTTTTTTTCAAATGAGTTGCTGATCCATACACAAGAATGGTGGACAGCAAACAGGAAGGTCTGTGTGATACTGGGAGATAAGTAGCTGGGCTGAAGAGGAAGAAGAACAAAAGAAATCAAAACTCACATGTGTGAAAAAGTTATATTCATCTTTGTAGAGATATCAAAAAGTGAAAAAACCCTAAAAGCCCATTGAAGGCAACTGGTTAAATGTATAGTAATGTATAGACACAAAATAAATAAGATATTTTTCCTCAGCATATAGAAATTTATCTTATTTATTAGGCAAAAAAAGAAGAAAGAAAAAGAAAATAAGGAATTGTGCCTGTGGCTCAGTGAATGGGGTGCCAGCCCCATATACCGAGGGTGGCGGGTGCAAGTCTGGCCCCAACCAAACTGCAACAAAAAAATAGCCAGGCATTGTGGTGGGCACTTGTAGGCAAGAGAATCGCCTAAGCCTGAGAGCTGAAGGTTGCTGTGAGCTGTGACAACACAGCACTCTACAGAGGGTGACAAAGTGAGACTGTCTCTCAAAAAAAAAAAAAAAAAAAAAAGATACAGAACAATTTACAGTCCTGGGAAATTTTTGAAAAGATATGTAATGTTCACACTTCCCTTAGAAGAGTGAGACTGGCATGGAAATAAAACTCACTTTTTGGTAAAAACCTTTCAGATGGGTGTGTGTGTGTGTGTTTTTATGGAGTTATTATTTTTTGTAAAAAAAAAAAAACCAAATAGTCAATTTGATTCTCTTATTCAGCTGGGTATCAGGAAAAGATTTCCTTAAGTATATACTGAATGCACATTTCAGTAAACACTGTGAATATTCCTAAGAGACAATGAGAAGCAGTAGAGAGAGTGTGGACTTTGGAATCAAGCAGATTCCAAACAGAGCAAGTTTAAGTACTGACTTTTATTAGTAGTGATTAAGTCAATATATCAATAGCTGTGCATTGGCTTCCTTACCTATAAAATGGAAATAATTCCTGCCTTCTGGATTACTACAAGGGGACTATCTAGCCCAGTACTTGTTGTTACAGAGTCTATCTTTTATATTATCTTCTTCCTTTTAATTATTTTAAATTTCGTTTGTTACATCAATATTAGTCCTCACATAATATGCCAATTTTGCTTTTATTATCCAGAACTTAAGGTAGTGTCAGTATATTACAAATTCTTTTGTTTTTATTGAATGGTAACTATGTACATTGATGCACTTCTGGGGTACAGTGTGGGGTTTTCACACACAATCCGAAACACTTCCATCAAACTGGTTAACATAGCCTTCATGTTTCTTTACCATTTTAAATGTAACTAATTTTATAGGCTGTGTCTCTTAGATTCATGATGAGAAATGCTGTTTCTGCTGTTTTTGCCTGACCCTCCGTCATGATGTTTCCTTGTGTTTTTTGTGATTTTAGACTCTGAGTCATGTTGGCCAGGACTTCGTCTGTGCAAGTCCTGGAAAGCTGAGGGTCACTGGTGTTTGCCTCAGACGGCCCCACAGATACCAAGGTGACTGTCCTCTTGGTGCCTCCCCCCAGTGCAGGTTCAGGGCCATAATCTTCACCCATAATGTGAAAATCCAGAAAGCTCAGAAAACCAGAATTCTTCTTGTAAATCATTTGGCACCCACAGTTGACCTGATGCAGTGTTTACACCCCTTGCCGTGAAGGTCCGTCTCTTGAGCTGCAGAGATAGAGTCACATTATGGCGGCAGTTCCTGTTACACTGAAGTGTTACTTAGTCCACGGCATGGGCACCCTCGTACCTCGGTGGAATCTGAAAAGTTGTGAATTCTGAACGCACGTGGTCCTAAAGGTCTTAGATACTGACGTGTACATCTATAGTATAAATTTGAATCACAAACTCCAACAAGAGAAAAGAAACCAATGGTTACAAATGCCCCAGAGATCTCTGCCCCAAATCCTACCCCAGCTGTCCAGAATTTAGGGTACATAGGCCACATTTCTCTGATATCTCTTATTACTAGAAGGTACTCATTTTTGTGGAGTTTCCCCCCTTAATTTTACTAAGAGAGTAACACTTTGAGGAGCTCAGCTTTATGTGGAGTCTTAGTCTCAACTAGCCCCTGGTTTAATGCCAAAAGCTTCGTCTCCTGTTTTCCACAGGGCTGTTAAATCTGAGCCTCTAGGCCGCACAGATTAACACCTGCCTGCAGGCCACTTTTCTCTTCTGTATTACCTTACCGTGTGGCTTGCTGCTGTTTTTTTTTTTTGCCCTTGGGATTGCTTTTATTTTCTTGTGAATTAGTTGCCCTCTTAGTGCAGCTGGCAGCACGTCAGTCTCATAATCATATTTTCTTGTGAATTCAACCAGAGGGGTGGAAGGACATTCATCTGGGTCATCAGGCTTTTTCCTTGAAGGTTCACCTGTACACTGACATGGACAGCCTGGTCTGTCCCTGCACGTACACAGATGTCCCCCACAGCTCACTCCTGAGCTGCTTGAAATTCTTAGACTCACTGCACTCGGCAGGACCTCCGGGCCTTTGCACTTGCTGTTTCTATACCTTAACATATTTTAAAACCACACATCTAAGCTCTTGGTGTCACATTCCTCCTCAGTGCAGACCGGCCCCCTGTGTGTGGCTCTCTGTCCTGGGACCCAGCGCCATGGTGAGACCCTGTGGTTTTTCCTCCCCCCTGGTCAGTAGTTTCTCTGCAGCTGCCTCGTCCTGACTCCAAACATCACAGGGCAGCAGGTTTAGGTCAATATTTGCTGAATGATTTTTAAATTTCCCTTGGTATTTCCCAAATTTTAGATACTTTTTTAGTTATAAAATTTCTGTTTACAAATTTTACTTTTACCTGCTAACCTTAAGAGAGGGGGTTAACCTGGTCTGTTTTCTCAAAAGCAAAAGAAATGTAATATTGGAGGAAAGCAAAGACGTGGAATGGCTTAATGTACACCATTAACGTATTTCCTGACATCCTCTCAGCACTTGTATCCTTGTAACATCATGAAATGTTAATTTGGAGAAAATTTCGTGCTTAGCCTTCATGTGAAGAGTTGGAACAATGAGCAAGTTGGTAAATTGGAAAAAACGTTCGATTTTCAACCCCTCCTTTCAGGGTCAAGACTTTCAACAACTTACTTAGCATAATCCCATTATTTATTCATTTAACACTTATTTGGATATTTTCCAAATGCCAGGAATTGTTTCAGGAGTCAGGGAAAGCATGATGAATAAAACCCACACAGCCACTGCGCCAGAGAGCCTGCGAGTCGGTAGGGGAGACAGAAAATGAAGGAAATCATTACATGGGATTCAAAAGGAATTAAGTTTTAAGGGGGGAGGCGCAGGGAGGGAGGTAAGGCTACAGTGAGGTGCCCTGGCAGGGAACGTAATGGTTACCCCAACCTGAGGAATAAGCAGGGTTTATGTAGCCAGGTGTGGACAGTCCTGCAGCAGACTGCCTGGGAAGGGGCCATGGAGAGCAGGACACATCTTGGGAGTATAACAAAATCGCGAGTTTCTGGGAGGCTGAGTTTAGGAGGGCAGAGAATTTTTTTTTTTTTTTTTTGAGACAGAGCCTCAAGCTATCCCCCTGGGTAGAGTGCCATGGCATCACAGCTCATAGCACCCTCCAACTCCTGGGCTCAATCGAGTCTCCTGCCTCCGCCTCCCAAGTAGCTGGGACCACAGGTGCCCGCCACAACGCCCGGCCATTCTTTGGTTGCAGCCATCATTGTTGTTTGGTGGGCCCGGGCTGGGGATTTGAACCCGCCACCCTAGGTGTACGTGGCTGGTGCCTTAGCCACTTGAGCCACGCACCCAGCCAGGAGGGCAGAGAATATTAAGAAAAGATGCATGAGTTGTAGATGACCCTCAATCTTGAGGGTCTTCAGGCTGGACACAATCTTAGAAATTGTGCAGCCTCTTCATTTTTATAGATGGGGAAGCTGAGTTCCCAAGGGGCAAAATCACACGTTGTATTGTGTGAATACTGAATAATTCTTATCTACCGGTCTTGAGTAGACGTCTTTGCTTTGTTCACCTAGTTCTGATTGCTCAATCTATTCCAGAAAAATCTCCCTGGTAAAGTGGTTAATGTCAAAGTATACAGCTTACAGACATTCCAACTTCTAGCTAACAAGTCAGGCCATGGTATAATGTGGTTTTGTTGTGTGTTTCCCCCGCCCCCCGACCCATCAAGGTTGCACTGTGTCCATGTTTTCCTGGCCCCTTCATGAAACATTTAACATGCAGACAAGGCATTCTGGTTTTGGCTCCCTCGGGTAAGCAAGTGCACCTCCCTGGGAGGCGGCGTGAGGCTGACGTGAGTGGGCCGGGCAGATGTTCAGCAGCTGCACCTCCTCACTCGCCTGTGGTTCTTGTTCTTTTTTCCCCACAATAATTGTCACCATGGTTCCAAATGAGTCACGTAATTTTTAGTTACATCTGATTGCGTTTGCGAGGAACTGTGTGCTAGAGTAATGTTACTATGCCAGCGATCTGTTCCACGTATACCACGAATGTGCACAGGAACATACGTGCACCACGCACACACATACCACGAATGTGCACAGGTACACACGTGCGCCACGCACACACAGAATGGAGGCTTGACGTTGATCTTCATTGTAGATTGTAGCAATCATTTCAGGGACTAGTGCTGTGAGATAAGAAAGAAGTGTTTCTTCAGCTCAGCTCAGCATTGCTTCTCAGGTGGAAAACTAGTATGAGTTGAGCCTTCAATTGCTCGGAGTACAAATTGTTATAAATATTTCAGAGGGAGGATTGGCAATATCTGCCAAAACCCTAGAAAATCCTTTGACTAATCAATTTGACTTCTATAGACTTATCGTAGATAAATCATTAGAAAAAATATTTTGCTTCAAAAAAATAGTTTGTTGCATCCATGTATTTTAAAATTAAATACACCTAAAAACTTTATTAAAAATAACGATTTTCTGAACAGTGAAGTACTCAGCACCTTGAAAGATGAGGTTTTCAAAGGGGAAAGACAATTGATGAAGATGACCCAGCTTCATTTTATAGTTTATATACATGCCTGTAATACACAGTGTTACTTGTGACTTGAGGATTTTTTTTTCTACTTTATACCCATATTAGTCGTGACTGATGTGGTTTCAGGTTACAGGGATATAGATTAAACTAGTTTGGGCACAAAGAGGAACATTTTGGCCCTTTTAGCTAATAAGAGGAGAGGGTGCAGAGGAAGCTGGACCTCCCCAGGAGCTGCTCGTCCTTCTCCCCCCACCTCTTCCTCCTTCTGTTTCTCACTGTCGGTAGCCTCACTCCAGTACAGGAACAGTGAGAGGTGAAAGCTGTCTGTGTGTCCAAGAGGAGAACACTGGGTGTGAACACACAGCCCCGACTCTGCCATGCACACAGAACACTGGGTGTGAACACACAGCCTTGACTCTGCCATGCACGCAGAACACTGGTGTGAACACAGCCCTGACTCTGCCACGCACGGAGAACACGGGGTGTGAACACACAGCCCTAACTTTGCCATGCACGCAGAACATTGAGTGTAAACACACAGCCCTGACTCTGCCACACACAGAGAACACGGGGTGTGAACACACAGCCCCGACTCTGCTATGCATGGAGAACATTGGTGTGAACACACAGCCCTGACTCTGCCATGCACACAGAACAGTGGGTGTGAACACACAGCCCCAACTCTGCCACACACAGAGAACACTGGTGTGAACACACAGCCCGGACTCTGCCACGCATGGAGAGAAAGAAACTGGGTTATGTTTTGTCACCTGTCTCTTCAAAACAGTCCTTTTATGTCACTGAGCTCTCCAGAGGGCTCTCCGCTCTGGTTGTATGATCATTATTACCTAGCAGTAAGTTGGGGGCTGTTAATGTTTTTTTCAGTGAGGCCAGATGATTCTGGAAATAGATGACTAATGACTGGCAGAAGGACTGCTTGTCTATTCCTCCATCCTTGGCAAACTGCAGATTAATCGTGGCACTCTTTTTTATACAGCTTTGATTTGACCTCAGAGTTCATCCATATACATGCCTGACATTGCTGCTGTCAGTCACACGTCACACTTACAGTGAAGCAAACTTACCAGCCCTAGTCTAGGCAATTTAATCTTGCTCCATCCCAAGGCAGGCCGCTCACTGGATTTACATAGACACCCAGAACTGGCCTTTAGCATTGATGGTTACAAGCCTGAGATCAACCTGCCAGTGGCCTCACCTTTATAAGCTGCTAATTCAGTGACTGTGTGGTTGGATCCTGGAAGAAGTTCCTTCTTGGCTGCCTGATAGCAAAAGGTGCTGGTTCTTGATTTTATATTTTGTATCAGTAGAGACAATTATTAGACAGGAAAGGGGTGTTTTGAATTTTGCATTTAAAATTTAAACTTTCTCCAGGCATTCAGTCTGATTATTAATCAATGGCTTTAAAATATGAGTAATGCAAAGCCTATTTGATTTTAAGTATCCAGAGATAATCTTTGAGTTACTGCAAAGATAGTTTCCTCTTCAATTCAGATGATTCTTAATTCAGCTCTTTGATGTACATAATGCATTAGCAGTTACTCTTTCCCCTAAGATTTAAGCAAAGGAAAAACAAAGGTGCTCTCTAGGGCGGAGGAGAGGCTGGTGTGAGCAGCTTCCGTGCCTGGCGCGAGGGTGCGACCAGTTGCCGTCACCTTATGGCTCTCTGAGGTCTTATCTTCCCCACCGTGCACAGAGGAGCCAGACAAGGCCCACGGAGCCCGCGGAACTCATCCAAGGCCCCGCAGCTAATGGGGGGTCCTAACAGAGGAAAAGAGAGCTGTTTTCTTTTGCATCATGATTTTGGCGTCTGCCTCTCAGGTTACAAGAAGGAATAATCCATAACAAAACTAAGAATAGTCAAAATACCATGTGACTGGTAAAAAATGGAGTGAGCCCCAAAGGTGGTTCATCAACTAATTATTTGGATGGATTAATCCCCCCCACAGAGAGCTGCATCTGTGGCAAGTGGGGAAAGTGGGAGGAGTTCACATGATCGTTTTTGAGCCAGTCTTACCCCCCCCCCCAGATTTGCCCTTTGATGATTTGCTGCTGAGGCATTAATTTTCACACACCTGTTTACTGAGGCCCTGTAAGGTGGGGGGCACAGCCGCACCAGCCCTGACTCAGGGATAGAGACAGAGTGTAACTCTGGCTCTGCTCTTTGCTGGGGCTCCATCTCCTCTCCTGCGAGGCGTCAGAGGGCATGAGAGCGTTTCAGAGTCCCTGTGTGTAAAACAGTGGTGACAGCCTCTGCAGACATCAACCCTGAATTACTCTCCAGTTACCATAATTAGAGAAAAAAGCCTTTTGACCCGCGGTTACCTTCCTATAGGGGGAATCTTTTGGGTTCATACCTTTATGAGTAAAGATTACTGAGACTTGATGCTATGGTTTTATACTTAGTACCTTCTAGATATTATTAATATTTTAAGCTTTTAAAATATTGAGATTTTTAGTGAAGGACAGCCATTGCTGCTTTAAGAAAACAATGATAGTTGCCCACTCAAGGGCTTAAGATACACAGAAGCCGGAAAGTTAAAATACATGGGGTGACTCCAGTGTCAGGCTGGGTTCTCTGTGTGACCGTTTTCTGCTGTTCTCAGGTTACAGCTGAAGATGTGGGCGGAAACAGAGACTCTGCATAATACCGTGTGGCCTTACGCACCAATCAATTCCCTATGGGGAAAGATTTATGGAATATTTAGGGAAAAAATTGACCTAATGGGGAAGTTAATTAAATAGTTATGAATCTCAATTTACATTGTATATACTAATAGTGAAATATATTTGGACTCTGACAATTTTTAGTACTATCAAAAAAGTGAACAAAGCTGAGTAGAAATGTAACAAAACGTAGCTGACTCATCATCCTGGGGTCACTGATGTCCATGGTTTGGATTAGTGGACAGTTGAGTCATTTTAAATTTTACACATAAGAGTGCATTCTTACCCATGCTAACAGGAAGCTGTGTAATTGTGGTTAAGGGTTTATGAACTGGCTCAGCGTCTGTGGCTCAAGTGGCTAAGGCGCCAGCCACATACACCCAAGGTAGCAGGTTCGAATCCAGCCTGGGCCCACCAAACAACAATGACGGCTGTAACCAAAAAATAGCCGGGCGTTGTGGTGGGCGCCTGTAGTCCCAGCTACTCAGGAGGCTGAGGCAGGAGACTTGCTTGAGCCCGGGAGTTGGAGGTTGCTGTGAGCTGTGATGCCACAGCACTCTACGCAGGGGGACAGCTGGAGGGTCTGCCTCAAAAAAAAAAAAAGAATTTATGAACTAATTGACCAGGTATAATGTAATTTAGGGAGGTGATAATTCACAGAGCTTGTCAAAATCTCAAGTAGGTCATAATTATGAGCTAGTTTATTTTCAAACTTTTTTTTGTGTTGTTATGTAGATTTCTTAATTGGTACACTATCTAGCCTCTATTTAAAGGTATGAGAAGGGCAGGTTTCTGCCTTGACTTGGAAGTGCCATTTTGAGGTAAACTTTTAATCTCAAAAACCCAAGGATTGATTATCCACTGGGAGAGCATCAGAGTTGAAATGCATGAGAAACTGAATTTTAGCAATTTATGTATGTATGTATACAATCTTGGTTATTTTATTTAAAATAGTGTTATATTGTAGTTTAATTTTCTTTATATTGTATGAAAGGTCTCAGAAATATTAATACCTTTTTCATGCTAATTTAGTAATTAATTTTAGCCTGCTAGTTGATATCAGAACCCAATGAATATGTCCAAACCACCCATCTCATCTTTATTATATGCACATCGCAGAAGAGGTAAAAGTTGAGATGTGAGAGCATAAGATGGACAGGCAGAAATTGCTCGTTATCAGACTGACTTGTTTCCTTGAGCTGAAGATTTCCTATTCCTGTTTGAAAACGTATTTTCCTGTGGAAAGGCGTGGTATTTACTGCTGTTGGCCTTCTCTTTCCTAAGAGGTATATCAGGCAGCATGAATATAACCAACCAAACAGAACACGCGTTCAGAGTATCTGCTGCTTTAGCAGAGAACTGAGCATTTTATTACTAAAGTCTAACTGAGCTACCCTGTGTTTCCTCAGGCCTGCCACCTCCTCCCGCAATTGCTTCCTGATTTTGAGATCTCACAATATATTCTATTCTTTTTTGAGTTATACCATCTTTTAAAAAGTTGTGCTAAAGGAGAGGGACTTGAAAAACGTGTCCCATTTGTCTGGAGCCTCCTCTGATCCATTATTATGACCCCCTCTCCAGTCCCCCCTTCCTGCCACCCACGTTCTCCCAGCTCTTGGGGAGATTGGGGGATCACTTACAATTATCCTGTAGTTTTAAAAGAGAAACACATACATATGAACTCACCTGGTGATTTTATTATCTATTTTAGGTTACATAAAATAATTAAAGTGTTTTTGTTTATTTTTAATTTTTTTGAGTGTGACACTGGTTGAAGCAAAATCTCCAGGGTGGAGTCCAGGCTTCCTCTTGCAGGTCTCACAGTGGAAAATGGTTTCTCTCCTTCCTCTGTGCTCCTTTCTCCTGCTGCGAACCATCCTGGGTCGAGCTTTTCTCATACAAAGCATCCTCCCACGTAGCCCTTCCTCAGCGTCAGAAGGTGGGGGTCTGCCCGTCTCCCCTGAGTTTCCGTGCCTCCCGTTGCTCACAAGCTGAGCGAGGAGTTTCTCCTGTGGGAGAGGTGTGTCTGCACTTTCTCTCCACTCCCCTTCTTGTCTAATGAGTAAAGGATGAAGCTGTCACAACTGCAGCTCCCACCAGCCACAAGAATAGCTTTTCTACCATTTCTAAGACCTTGTAAATCTGTAACATGCACAGTACCGATCAGCGCTGTCTGCTCGTCCCATAAACTTGGTGTATTCTAAAATAACTGTCAGTTTTTTACACTGAACAGGGTGTTTCTCACTGTAACCAGTGATCAGTGTGTTTGAGGGCCAAAGAACGTACTCAGCATTGTCACTCACCCTTGTCGTAGAATTATAGGCACAAAAAACCATACTGGACGTCTCCCGACATCTAGCAGAACAGGAAGATCATCGTGTCCAGCGAGGTCCTGTTTGAGAACGGGTTTGTTAACCACGGTAGTGTTAGGGGTACTTCTTAAAAAAATCTCAGATACTCGAGTTACTGCTTTTGTGTCGTGATCGTTAGGAAAACCAACACTAGGATGCCGCCTTCAATCCTTGTGTTTAAGGAAACTTCCTGGAGAGTATTTGGTCCCCACAACTAGTGACCGTCACTTTTTAATTACCTTCCCCATTGTATATGAAAAATGCAAAGAAGATTTTAACGGATTATTCAGACAGTAGGAAGAAATTAGTAAGGTTAATAAAAATGTTGTGGCTTAGCACCTGTGGCTCAAGTGGCTAAGGCGCCAGCCACATACACCTAAGGTGGCGGGTTCGAATCCAGCCCGGGCCTGCCAAAAACAACAATGACGGCTACAACCAAAAAAATCCAGCGGGCGCCTGTGGTCCCAGCTACTCGGGAGGCTGAGGCAGGAGACTCTCTTGAGCCCAGGAGTTGGAGGTTGCTGTGAGCTGTGATGCCTCGGCACTCTACCCAGGGGGACAGCTTGAGGCTCCATCTCAAAGAAAAAAATGTTGTAATATATAAAATGTGAATAAAATAAACTATGAGGAATGGAGAGGAAGGAAAAGGAAAAAGATGAAGATAATTACGGTAATCTATGTAAGGTAAAATTTCATGCCCTGAAAAGTACAGAGTTAAATGTCAAAACAGAATATGTGACATGGGAAAGGAAGAAGGATGTGACAGCTGATACAGAGAAACAGGAGGTTTGGAGACAAATACTTGACATAGATTAATAGGAAATTAAGTCTATAATAATTACATTCATAATTTTTGAGGAATGATGTCAGATATTTAATGAATTATTTTCTAAATGTGTGACCTCATTCTTTTCGTGACTGTCTTCTATTTTTATTTTTGCACTTAAATTACAGAGTGAAGGGAGCCCCCTTGTCCTGAATTTTTTTTTTTTTTGAGACAGTCTCACTTTGCCACCCTGGGTAGAGTGCCCTGGCATCATAGCTAACAGAAACCTCAAACTCTTGGCCTCAAAGCGATTCTCCTGCCTCAGTCTCCCTGGTAATTGGGACTACCAGTGCTAGCCACAATGCCCAGCTATTTTCTAGAAACAGGGTCTTGCTTTTGCTCAGGCTGGTCTCGAACTCCTGAGCTCAGGCAATCCCCCTGCTTCAGCCTCCCAGAGTGCTGGGGTTACAGGCGGGAGCCACCATGCCTGGCCACCTGCTCCTGACAGTGACTTGATTTTTACCAGCTTTTAAAAATATTTACCTCAAAATCATTTAGAGGTTTCTATTCTTAGGGCTTGTTTCATGTTTTTTTTCTAGTAATCTACCAATTCTTACCATTCTTTGTATGAGTAACATGTACCGAGTTGCACTGATCATCGCTGTAGTCGACAGTTTTTGTTGGATCCCATAGTTTATTATTCCAGGTGTTGGTTTTCTTGCTTTTATGGTTTTATAATTTGGTAGGAGAACAAAAACATAATTTTTAATTTCAAGGTATTAATTGGGTGATCGTTTGAAAGCTGTGCAGTTAGACTCACAGGTGTGTTGTAAAGACCTGAAGACATTCCAGGGTAAAGAGGGGACCGTCCAGGCCCATGACTGCTGCTCCATCACCTGCTGTGTGGGCCTGCCAGCAGCCTCCCTGGGGTGGAACCGGATGTCTTGGCCTTCAGGCCCCTTTGCTCCCCCCAGCAGCACTTCAGATCATCGGGCTCAGTGCACAGAGAGACTCCTGTGCCCCTCCCACCTAGTGAGATGCTCAGGGGACACAGAAAAGACACAGCAGCCACTCAGAGCCCTCCGGGCAGCTGTGTAACAGACTAGTAATTACATGCCACTCTGAGTGATGTGGAGGAACCGTGACTTCTGCACTGTGAGAGCTTGGAGGAGAGAAGGACTCGTGTTACCTGAAAGGAGTCAGGAAAGGCTTTTCAAAAAGAGGACATTTGGCTGGGTGTTAGGGGTCGGGCAGGAGTTTGCTGGACACAGCAGACAAAGAGAGGTGACAGGATGTGGGGTATTTAGTGTGTGGTGAGGAGCGGACAGGGGGAGGCCCTGTAGGGACTCGCAGAGAGAGGTCAGCCCCAGGTTTTATTTTATTAAGCAGAACTTTAAACAGGGGAGCTCCACTATCAGATTTATTGTTTAGGGATATACATCTGGCTCTGTAGGAGATGGCTATATTAGAGCAAGTAGAGACCGGCTAAAAGAGACGGCAGTGAGGTAAGAGGGGATGAGCCTGCACAAGGACGCTGCCAGGGATGAAATGGGGAGGCCGGATCTGAAGGGGGCTCGATGCAGAGGCTGTGGCCACGTCTGGAGCACCAGGGACAGGCGGCAGACTGGTGAAACCAAAGACGTGAAGTTTGCCCACCAGAGTCAACATTCAGGTGTTCAAAAATATTGTTCAGCATCTCACACACAGTACACCTGAGACTGAAGCCTTGTCTTCCCACCCTGCAGGCTCACCTGCCTCTGAGTTGATAGGAATTCACCTGCCCAGCTGCTCTAGCAGAGAACTTGGCAGTCTTTCTACTTGTCCCTCTCTCTTGCCCCTGTCCAGTCAGGCAGGCAGACTTTGGGCCCTACCTGTCTGTGGTAGATCCTGCCACCACTGGCTCTTGCCAGGGTTCCTGTAAGTTCTGCTCTGTCCACCTGCCATTCTCAGAGGTATATTCTCAGCTCAGCAGCTAAAGTAGCTGTGGTCAGGGCTCTGCTGTGCTAATAACCCACATTTTGCTTAAACTGGAGTCTAAAGGCTTTGTAGTGGCCCTCGGGGCCCTGCATGTCCTGCTCCCTGCCCCCTCCACCTCACGCCAAGCCCTGGACACACTGGCCTCTGATGCTTCTGAACACGTCCGAGCCACCAGAATGTGTTTCTTCCACCATGAGTGAGATGCCTTTTCCCTGGAGAGCTGGGTAAGTGATTAAGTGAAATGGACCCTGCCCAAGATGACCTTGTTCCGTAGAAGGAGAGAAAGAACATGAGGAGAAAGAGGATCATATTATTAATTATCTTTAAGTTCTTGTACACACTGGAACAAGTGTAGTTTAGAATTCTGATACGATCACAGTTTAGCTGAACTTCATCACAAACATGTGGCCCATTTAGGACATTCTTATGATTGTTATTATTATTTCCTGAAGGACATAAAATAATTTGCTGCTACTTTATTTTCTTAAAACAATGTTTTTCACTGTCATGGGACTAGGTCCAAGCAACTAGAACTATGCAATCAGCATATGTCCATTTGAAGTGGCAGGTGCTTTGCCACACATCCTCCACACACCTCACTCCACCTGTGTCACGAGAACACATCAGCCCGAGTGTGAGTTCAGCAGGCTGAAGAGTCGATGGCCGGGTTACGTGTGGCACAGAAGACCCGGACAGCTGTGATCAGGGAGTCCTGTTAAACCCTGTATTATGTCCGTTCTTTCCTACCAAAACTTAACCTTAAAGTTAACTGGACCTTTATCGAGGGCTTCAATTTTTTTTATAAAAATTATTATCCAAGAAGCCCAAAGCCTATCCTTAAAGCAAAGCACCAGTGTGCCTGATGGACTTTCATGCCCGTCAACAAGAAGGGCGTTATTGTGAATTAGCACAACAGTGCAATTAGCACACTGGGGTAAATGCCTCCTTTTTTTTAAGCTTTATAAAAGTTGGCCTTGATCTTACGCTCGCTCAGTTGTACTCCCCTGGGGAACAGCAGTAAAGTGTGAGTGAGCTCTGCTGAGGTAAGTTAGAATTGGTGGATCTGTTGTCATCCGCTCAATCATTCCATTAATCCCAATGGATGGAGTCGTTGGCCTGAAAGCTGTTTAAGCCACAACATACGTCTCTCAAAATCTAGCCCAACATCCTAACGCCCTAGATAATACAGAAGTGTGAAAGTGATTGAATCCCCATGTAGTTGCTTGGGCCCAAATTGGGTCCTAAATTTGAGTAACTTATTAGCAGAATTAGTCACCAAAGATCTACTAACCATATTTCAAAGCAAAGATTTTTGTCAGTTCTTTGAACAGAAGAGACTCTTCTGTAACCCAGGGTGGCTGTAGAGTTTGTTCAATTTACTTCTGGCCACCCTGTGTTTAAACTCTAATAACGTTACACTCGAACATCTTTTAGTTGCTAAATACCTCCATGACCAGCCACTTCTAACAAACTAAACTGTTCTGATTGTGAGTTAAATAAATGTGAACAGCTTACTCAGAAGAGTGCTTGATCTCATTAAAACAGTGCTTAACTCAGTAGCCGGCCGACACCTGAGACTTCATCTAATTTCGTTGATTTTGCAGGCCTGGTGCAGGGAGAACTCAAGTAAAGATGTGAGAAAAAGTATCCCACTGGGTGGGATTTGAGAAGGCTAGAATTTAGGCAGCTGAAGTAAAAGCCAGGTGCATTGTAGGTTCATGGCAAATGTTTAATCCATGTCTGTTGTGTGTCTACCATTCTAGATGTTTGGGGAACATTAATGAATGAAAGAGGGTTAGATTCCTTCTCAGAGAGCTTACATTTGGGGTGGGGTAGTGAGTCAATAAGCAATAAACATAAATATGGAAAGTGGGTAAAATGTTAAAGATAAAAAGAACTGCATAGAGAACAAGATGGGAGCACAGATAGGAATTCATTAGGTGGGGACGTGAACGTGAGGTCAAGATGACAGGACTTTCTTCATGGGTGAGAGGCCACGGCAATTGTTCAGAGCAAGAGAACAATCAGCTAAAGAGAGGTTTGGGGAACCTCAGCTTTGTGGGAAGCAGAGAAGATGGGAGGGATGCGAACCTGCTTGGTGGAACCATCTTAGAAGCCCAGGAGCAGGTTCCAGGGACTGACAGGGGTGGGTTAGGGAAATGGGAAGGAACAGGGGTGATCTGGAGACGGGAGGTTCGTGACACGCAGTGTGGGTGGGACAGGGGTGATCTGGAGA
>CAUYQV010133229.1:0-13450 GCA_963574575.1 Galagoides demidoff | reverse complement strand
ATTGTACTTGCACCTCTAGGATATCAGCACAGTATATCAGATTTTTCCTGATGAAGTACTGGGTTCTGGACAGTTTGGAATTGTTTATGGAGGTAGGTTCATTCACTGAGTATTTTTATTAACTTAAAATTGTAACTACTGTATCCATCAAAGTAACATTTCTAGAAAAACAGTAAAAGACAAGACGTATCTACATCAATCTATCTATACATACATGTACATGTATATCTGTGTGTAACTTGGTGTTTTACCGTTTTAAAAATTTCTTTTGAGGTAGCCACCATTAGGAAAAGTTTCCATTTTGAAAAAGAAAGTTTTCTATTCCTAAAAAATGTCTTTTTTCCTTAAATATACACAAACTATGCACAGTACTGAATCAACTTGGTTTATTTATATAACATACTAGGAAAACGAGGAAGTTGTTATGTGTAAACCAATTGTCTCCTTTCTTTTCAGCATATTTGATCACAACTCTATAGAAGTCCATTCACATTGCTAAGCAAAAAAAAAAAAAAATCCTTTAACTTTCTAATACCTTTAACAGGGTATTGGTTTCATTAAGGTTTGAATTTTTTTTCAATTTCTGAAGTGATCTACTAAATTTATTTTTCAAGTCTTTGAGAAACATTCAGGATTAATATTTTAACTGCCCTATGAAATGACATCATAAGTTTCAGTTCCTTAATATGATCAGTAACCAATTATAATAACTTTGTGAGTTTGGGTGCTCTGAAATAACCACAGTGTCTTAGTTTTATTTGCCATCATACGTTATACTTTCTGCTTTAACAACTAGTAAAGTTCTACTTGATTTTATAAAGTAATTTTGATTCTTATAAGATGAGCCAGTGGTTTTCTTGATGGAAAATGTACCAGGGAGCTAGCAACCATTGTGCTGTTCCTTAGTGCATGACAGCATAATAGGGGAAATGAAATGTCGGACAGACTATTGCTTTGCTTTATGGTATGATAATTGCATGCAAAAAATAGTGTGGGGGTGAATCAAAGGTGACAAAGGAGAGCAGAGACCAGCAGGTGCTAGATAATTCAGAACATTCAATGTTGAAGGAATAAGAAGAGGTCTCCAAAAGGAAAACTGAAATGTAAGACTAGACATAGATACGCAGAAGTGGATGAGAACAAAGTCTCAGAAGAGAGGTCAGGTACTGTAGTGACAGAGGAGTAGAGACAGCAGAAGCTGTGGGCTTGTAGAGAGTACTTTAGGAACATGGCCGAGTGGAAGGAGAGATTGCATGTGTTGAAGAGGAAGGGGCAACAGTAAGGAAGCAGAGATGGTGAGTACAAGGCCATTTGGTAGTGAAGAGAAGCCACGTGGCTGGCATCAGAAAGCATGATGAGCGTGGGATGTAGGATGAATAAACACTAGTTTTCCTATTACATAAGTGTTGGAAGAAATGAAATTTTAAGTTAGTTTGTATGTGACCAAAAAAATTTGAGTTATCAGGCGCATTTTCTGTTTGTTTTTTCGTTTTCACATTTATTTTCATTTCATGTTTTCAGAGTCAGTCAACACTGCTATATTCTGTATCTACTGCAATAGTGTAGAAGTTAAGCGTTTGTGGGGTGTCCCATAGAAGCCCTAAAAGGTTTAAGAATTAAACGTGTCAGAATTAAATGGAGTGTAATGTACGTAAAGAGACAATTACGTGATGGTGATGATGATAACTGACACTTTCTGAGTGTGCACGGTTACCTGGGCACTCGGTCCACTTCACGTGTCTTCTTTCATTTCTCCTTTACACCAACCCTGCCATTGAAGATGGGGAGCCTGAAACCATGAACTCATCAGAAACATTAAGTCACTTGCTCAGAATCACGTAGCTGATATGTATCAGAGCCAAAACTTTAATTCTTTCCTCTGTATCATATATTAATTTATCAGGACTTTAAAATTATACCTTCTTAAGGGAGCATTTTTGCTGGTGACATGAATATGTTCTATATCAAGTAGTTCCATCTTCTGTCTCTAAAACTTATGTTTTTATAAGAAAATATCAGGCTCTTGATACATAGAGCTCTTAATACCATAGTTCTTTTGTGTGTTAAATTGTGGTAATTTTAAAGTACATATTTCATTTTGAATAACGAAACTACAAAATAGATAGATATAAGTCAATGCTTTATAGAAATGTTAATTTATTCAGTGGAACATTCATTCCTATAAATGTTATTGCCAATTTAGGTGTTAATATAAGTGATATTTAGTAACATTATACTAATGTTTCTCTTTTTTATCTTAAAGGAAAACATAGAAAAACTGGAAGAGATGTAGCTATTAAAATCATTGACAAATTAAGATTTCCAACAAAACAAGAGAGTCAGCTTCGTAATGAGGTTGCAATTCTACAGGTAAGTGTTTGGTTCTCATTTGAGGACCATAAAATCCCCTCCTTTACGTCTCCAAAACAAAGGAAAGTTATCCACATATCTGTGGCATAGATATTTAGTAATGCTTTAAAATAAATGAAATGGCCAAACTATCTAAGTGGTATCTTTCCAGAGTCTAGGTAGTAACTGTTCTTTTTTATGTATTTAATTCTAGGTTTTGCTATATAATTAATATTCATTAAATGAATGTTTCAGCATTTGGTCACAGTGGACATGCTGAGACCATTTATTTTGCATTACAAATGACCTAACTTTCATAAACATGGCCTCTTTGTGCTGTGATAATTACATGAGTTGGGTATGTAACTGTCATGATATCAAATACGTGAGGAAGGTATGTCTGGGAGTCAGACCATCTTTATTTTATTAATGTCCTCTTTGCCTCTTGCCATAAGCTTGTCATTTGATATTGAGCATGTCTCTTAACTCCTGTCATTAATAGCAATCCCTTTTAAAACCAGAATTTGTTAATAAAAATTATTCTTGGCATTGCTTCTCAGCCTTTTGGCTAAGATCATGTGTAGAAATTGTCCCTGGCACACATTAGGTGTTAAATAAATATTTGTTGAATGCATTAATTGAGATTGAACAGAAACACCAGGCTGTCCCATGAGATGACATACACAGTGTCCAGCCAGGGAGCAAAAGGCTGGACTGCGTTTGCTATGAGTGGTTAATGGGTTGGTTAGTTAAAAAGGATTATGTGTGGTTTTCTCTGCAAAAACCCTCACTGGTTCATTTATATTTCTTATTAAAAGAACAGCTCATCTTTTTGGACCTGAAAAGAAAAGTTTTAATGAAGATAGGTTGGGGGTTGGAATTCTGACCTCTAACATATTTGGGAAAAGTACCATGATAGGAGTCAACTGACACGAGAGGAAGGTTTTCTTTTGCTAATCTTGAGGAACAATACTCCATTCCCCTGGATATCAAAGCAATACCCAGAAGCATTTGGCTTCCTCTACTCTGTGGTCCTTTTCTTATGGAGACTGGAATCGTAGTGTATTCTTGTACCTGGAGTCTAAAAAGATCTGCCCAGACCCCTTCCTCCTCCTGATTCTCCAGAGGGAACCATTTGGGGAAAGTACCTGAGACAAAACTCTCCCCAGGCAGCTCTGCTAGGTTCTTGTATCAAATTTTGACTTACTTCTGTTTTTGTAAAAAAAGCATCTCATTTTATATGAGATTCCAAAGCTGTATAAATATAGAATGTGAAAAAAAGTGGAATTCTGCTTCTTAGATTTCATTTTCTCTATACAACTGAGGTGAAGGCTTTCTAAGATCTGATTCAATCACTGCAAAACTAAGCTCTTTAGATATTTTTGAATAGTTGGAAGTTAAGGCAAGTGTGAATCTTATGGCGTATTATTTATATCTTATTTGTCTCATTTAGAGTAGTTCTGTTTTTATTATCTATAAATATCTCATCATTATTATGTTACAGAAGGAGGTTAATTAATGTAGCTGCTAAACATTTCATAAAATTTCCAAATTACTCCATTTATATTGTTATTTGTAATTATATTTTATTCATGTGAAGAATTAAAGGAGAGTTGTTCCATGTTTATTAGGGATATCACAGAAAACTGGCCTTCATAGGGACATGCAGATATATCTTAGAACACTTACAGACTTAAATTATTAGGTAAATAATCTTGATGTAATATATTTTATGTAATTTAAGTTACCACCAAAGACTGTTCAATCAAAATTAATTTTTATTTTCTAGCATTACAATATTACAATGTGTAAAAAGCTGTAGAATGATGGATATGAATGTAATTCTGATTGATGCATTATTGTTTTTTTCATTAACTCTTGGTACAAGAGTTTATTTATCTGTATGTAAGGAACAATTCTAGTGCTTCTGTTTATGATGCAATGTATGAAAACATTTTGCAATTATAAAAAACCTGAATATAGAATTTAGGGGAAAAAGTGAATTTTATAGGCCGTATGAAATTTATCCTCTTGTACTTATCTGTTAAAATTGCCCCTTCTATTTTGGTTTCTTTCCCCTTCCTACACAAGTCTTTCTTAATTTACAAACAGACCAAGAGCGACAACACAAAGTGGTCTTGATTTTCCAGGCTGCCTCTCAGAGCTGTAATCCAACCTCTCTCCCTTTTTACACCACCCCACTTCCAAGTTATGCTCTTCTCCTCTGTTCATTCCTTGTTCATAAACCCCCTTCTTGTGTTGGGTTCCAGGTCTTTCTTGAATAAAATATATGATGCTTTTTGACACACTCTTGATGTCTACCACTATCCAGCTATCACCCCCTGACCACTTTTTAGTCTTTATCCTACTTGGCTGATCTCAGTATTTCAACATCAACCGTTGGTCCCTTTAATTTTGTTTTTACTTGAGTTATGTACATATAGATCATGTATACATTAATGCATTTATGGGGTACAATATGCTGATTTTAAATACAATTTGGAATGTCTACATCAAATTAGTTAATATAGCCTTCACTTCATTTACTTAATTATTACGTTAAGACATTTATACTCTATACTTAATAGAAGTGACACGTACCCTTATAATATGAACCATAGGAATGTTCCCACCATTTACCCTCCTTCCATCAAATATTCCCCCTCCCCTCCCATCCCCTACCTCTTCCCTCCTTCATCCTGAGCTATTGTTGTGATTTACCTTTCATATGAAAGTGTGGGTGATTATAAATTGGTTTCATGATAGTAATGAGTACATCTTCCATTCTTGAGATACTTTACTAAGAAGAATATTTTCCAACTCCATCCATGTAAATATAAAAGAGGTAAAGTCTCCATCCCTTTTAAGGCTGCATGATATTCCATGGTATACATATACCACAATTTGTTAATCCATTTATGAGTCAATGGACACATGGGCTTCTTCCATGACTTGGCAATTATGAATTGAGCTGCAATGAACAATCTAGTGCTAATGTCTTTATTGGAAAGTGATTTTTGGTCTTTTGGAAATTATGAATTGAGCTACAATGAACAATCTAGTACAAATGTCTTTATTGTGAAGTGATTTTTGGTCTTTTGGATATACACCTAGTAGAGGAATTGCAGGGTCGAACAGCAGGTCTACTTTTAGATCCCTGAGTGTTCCTCAAACTTCTTTCCCAAAGGAACATATTAGCTTGTTCCATATTAGCTCTTTTTCCACATCCATAGTTTTGGAATTTTGTGATATGGGCTAATCTTACTGGAGTTAGATAATATCTCAAAGTTGTTTTGGTTTGCATTTTTCTGATGATTAAGGATGATGAGCATTTTTTCATGTGTCTTCTTCAGAGAAGATTCTGTTCAAGTCTCTCGTCCACAATGAAATGGGATCACTTGTTCTTTTCTTGCTAATACATTTGAGTTCTCTGTGGATTCTGGTTATCAAACATTTGTCAGAAACATAACCTGCAAATATCCTCTCCCATTCTGAGGGCTGTCTGCTTGCTTTACTTACAATGTTGTTGGCTGTGCAGAAGTTTTTTAGTCTGATCACATCCCAGTAATGTATTTTTGTTGTTGCTTCAATTGCCTCTCTCTTCACTCCTATATTCACCAGATCCTTTTTCTCCTTCCCTGCTAGCTCCTCCAGCTATCTTCCTAAACTTTTCCTTCCATTCATCAAATGCCCTATACAAATTTGGAACTAACTCCTTGCCAGAATGAAGCCATCCATGTGAGAGGGTCATCTGTTGTCTCTTGGCAGGCCAGTCCCTCATACAGCTCGTGGAGTCTGATCTTTCCAGGCACTTCACTGAGACTCACATTTCTGTCCTTACGACATCTCCCCTTTGCTCAAAGTCCTACCCCAGACTAACTAGCTGTCAACCAAACACGTGATGCTAATGTCTTTTCCTGTGAGATACTCTCCCACTTTGTACATTTTGCCATTATTCTTCCAGTTTCTAAGGCCAGAACTCTTTTCATTCAGTTAATTAAAATATTAAGTCATTCAGCAGTACCTGTGAACACAGCCTTCCTTTATATAGAGCAATTCTGTGAGCCTCTAGGCCATATAAAAATGAATGAAATTCTTTAAAATATTTATAATCTCTTTGGGCAATCAGATACAAATGGTTGCAAGACAAAGCCACTGTGGAGGCATAGTAAAATAAGTTATCAATTATGACTGATTCTGGGACATTGGAATCAAGGAGAGCTTCAAAAAGAAATATAGCACTGGCTAAATCTTGAAAGATTCATAGGATTTTTTAATATTATTCCAGAATATTAGGGATTACACATTTTATTTACATACTTTGTTTTTGAACATACTGAGTCAAAGTTATACACATAAGTGTGCCCTTCACACAGATAGTGTGCATTGTACCCAATAGATGTGAATTTACCCATTTCCTCCCCCCAACTTAATTTTCACTGGGATTTACTTCCACTTAAGTTCACTTAGGTGTTGATTGGTTAGTTCCAATTTGCTATCGAGTGTAGCTGTTTGTTTCTCCATTCTTGTGATGTTTCACTTAGAAGAATGGTTTCCACTTTCCTCCAGCTTGTCCAAAAAAAAGAAAGAAAGAAAGAAAAAAACTAGATCAGCATTTTTTCATGGCTGAGTAGTATTCCATGGTGTGTATATACCATTTTTTATTAATTCATTCATTATTGGTGGGCTCTTGGGTTATTTCACGTCTTTGCAATTGTGAATTGTGCTGCTATAAACATTTGAGTGCAGGTGTCCTTTTTATAAAGTGACCTTTTTCCTATGGGTATATACCCAGCAGTGGGATTGCTGGATCAAATAGTAGGTCTACTTTAAGTTCCTTGAGGTATCTCCATAGAATTTTTCACAGAGGTTGCACTACTTTGCAGACCCACCAAAGTGAGCCATTGGGCTAAGTGACCACCTCAGCAAAACTTCAAATCATTTTAAAAGAGTTACCTTGAGGCCAGTCATGGTGGCTCATGCCTGTAATTCTAGTACTCTGGGAGGCCGAAGTGGGTGGATTGCTTGAGCTAAGGAGTTTAAGACCCACCTCAGCAAGAACAAGACCATGTCTCTACTAAAAATAGAAAAACTAGCTGGGTGTTGTGGTGGGTGCCTGTAGTCCCAGCTACTCAGGAGGCTGAGGCAAGAGGATCACTTGAGCCCATGTTTGAGTATGCAGTGAGCTAAGATCCCACGGCACTCTATGCAGGCAACAGAGTGAGCCTCTGTCTCTGGAAAAAAAAAAAAAGTTATCTTTAAACATTTTTCCTCATATATCCTCAAAAAAAATTTCTGAAAACTTTGTGCCTGATTGTATACTTTTAAGTTTATATCTAGAACTGTTTGGTCAAATTTCTAAGGCATTGAAAGAAAATATTGGTATTTGAAAATAAACCCATCTTATCCCTCCATTAAATGTATCCATTAGAATTGAAAAGTTATAGTCATTTGATAACTTTTATCAACTATTTTTAAAAATATGTGAATATCCTTTTTTTGACAATAGTATATTTTACAGCGTTCCTTTTCCCTGAGTCTATTCACTTTCCCCACAGAACTGTATTCCCGTGTGATGTGCCTGAAATTCTTTTATTATTCCCCTTCCATAATTCTTTATAATAAAAATAAGTATCTTTTTTTTTAATTTCTTGAGTAAAACATTTTAAATGTTGCAAACATTCTCCTGGATTAATTTATCATTACAATATTATTAGTAAAAACTTTATTCAGCAAGATAAATATTCCATGAATTTTTAACTCTGCTTATATAACATAAAAATACAGTGTTATTGGAAATACATTATTTAATGAGATTGATTTCTTAATTTAGTTCACAAATTGAGTGAATTATTATAAATAATAATTATTATTACTGTTACATATTATTGCTTGAATGAGATAGGGTTCAGTAATAATTTTTTTTTAATGTAGGAACTGGATCATAAGCAATTAAAAAAACTCAGTGATTTATCTTCAGAAATTAATTGTAATCCTCTTTCTGTTTGTAAATCCTTCTTCAATTTTATTGAAGCATGAATTGGAAACTAAGTTACAAAAGAATTGATTTCTAATTAATTAGGGTTATTTACCTCATATCAGTGTAGTATTTCAAGTTTTCTCATAATTTTTCTATCAGAATATTTTATTCCCTATAACAAAGCACCCTAGTAATATTAGGAATGTGTGATATGCATTTCCTCCTTTTGGAAAGCAATAGAAAAATTACTATGAAAGGAAACTTAGGGATAGAAAACTTTTAGACCATAGGGATATTCTTAGATTTATATTAGAAAAGTATGGACTGTTATGATTAATTAATTCATTCATTTGAATTATAATATACATATTGAGCCTATCATGTTCTAGGCCATAGGGATATAGATTTAAATAAAACAAATTTTCTTAAAACCATCCCTGTTCTCATCTATCTCTTCAAACTGTTTTCTGTGCCCACAAAGTACAGGTATCTTAGTTTGGATGCTGCTGTGGTGAAAAAAGGTGTGCAGTAAGACTAGGAAATGGGTTTAGGGTGTGTCTGTGAAGAGAGAACCTTTTCATTTTTTGTCCCAGGCTGGGTTTGAACCCACCACCTCTGGCATATTGGGCCAGCGCCCTACCCCTTTGAGCCACAGGTGCCACTGTGAAGAGAGAACCTTAGACATTATGCCCGGTCAGATTGACTTTGTTATACTTGAGCAACCAAACCATTGCAATGTTTTGAAAAATAAATGGTTATGATCAAATCAGTGTTTGAGGATTACATATTACAGAAAAGAAAGTTTAAAGGTAAGAAAACTTTTTAAGAGGCTATTTGCAGCTAGTAGAGAAACTCAAAATGCCTCATTTCTCTCTCCTTCCCCACAACCGTCTTGTCCTTAGCCTTAACATTTCCACTGTCACTAGCTAGGGCAGGCTTTTAAATTCATACCTGGAATACTGTAACAGGTGGTATTCCCAACAGGTGTGTATCCTCCCCCCCCCCACTCCATCACCATCTTCCTGACTCTCCATTTTACTGCCTCGTCCAGATGAATCTTCAGTGAACCTCCATCCTAACTCCTAGCATAGTAGTTTTCTTGTTCTTGCTTCATCAAACCCGTGTCCTTTTCCTGGCTCCTGGCATGGTGCGTGATCTCTGTGGCCCTTGTCTCTCACTAATGACTGTTCTTCATTTCTCACCAGCACAGATCTTACTCTGAAGGTCATTGGCATTGTCACATCGTTAACCTCCAGCCATTGCTCATTTTGGTTTTCTTGGACTTAATCATATTTGATTAATCTTCAAGATTCACCAAATCTCCCTGACTGTCCTGAGCTAATTTCCATAGCTCCTGATAATGTATGGTTTCTAGTCTTAGTATAAAATGGCACTTTAATATTTATTAAATATTTCTTATGTAATAATTAGATTTATAACCAATTTGAAAGTCTTATCAATGTCTTTTTTTCAACTTCCACAATGCCTATCACAGTAGCAAAGATATTCCAGGTCCTATATTAACATTTTACAACATTGTCTTAAATCACATATTATATGTTTCCTTAAATGCTTTCACAAACACTTTATTGTAATACTTCTCATTTAAATAAACCATTACTACTAAATTTTACTCTAATAATAAGATTACATTATTTGATGAGGAAGAAGAGCTATGGAAAAGTCACTCATTATATTTTGGGCTATCTCAAAAGCTGAGCCCTGAAGGAAAGAATTAGGCATTAGTTCAAAGGAAATCAGAGATGTCAGTGTGACACTTAAAAAGGCAGTAGAACCATAGGATAGGGAAAGGATTTGGTAACATACAATGCTGTGGTGGTACACAGGCTTAGAAAGAGAATGAACTGCGGGGAGGAAGTCGAGCGGTCAGGAAGATAAGGAATTCAGGTCATCAAGGCAAATTGTCAAGGTCAATGCCCTAGCAGGTAGAGGGGACCCCGGGATAAATAGCTGACAACAGGCAGTGTCCAGAAATCCAGGCATTATGCCTGCACAGAATTGCAAGATCATGTTGAGGAGCCTTTAGTGGCATGGCTCCTATAGCATGCTGGTTAGAACAGGCAGGACTTAGTCTTAAAGGGGTTGAGTCCAAGGAAAGGATCCAGGCAGTGTATCACATGTTGTTTAAAGAACATGATTTCTGGAGTTAAATTGACTGGGTTCAAATCTTAGGCTTGTTATAAAAGTTCTTCAGAAGGTCAGGCATGGTGGTTCATACCTGTAATCCTAGGACTTTGGGAGGCCAAGATGGGTAGATTGTTTGAGCTCAGTTTCAGACCGGCCTGCCCAAGAGCAAGAATAAGAGCCAGGTGTTGTGGCAGACACCTGTAGTCCCAGCTACTTTGGAGGCTAAGGCAAGAGAATCACTTGGGCCCAAGAGTTTGAGGTTACTGTGAGCCTAGACACCATGGCACTCTACCCAGGTGACAAAATGAGACTGTCTCCCAAAATAATAATAATAATAAAGAAAAGAAAAGAGTTCTTAAGAGCTTCCATAAGATTCTTAAGCTCTCTCAGCTTCAGTTTCCTTATCTCGGAAACCTCATACAGATGTGATGAGAATCAAATATGATAGTTTTGTGAACCTCTTAATAGTGCTTGGCATATAGTGAAGGTTCCCACACTTTTTTAGATGCTGTTACTGCCACCACTGAGTTGTAAGTCTACCTCCTACAAACAAGTTTAGAAGGCTAGAAACATGTTTTGAATATGCCTTAGCATGATGCCTGGCCCCTGGTAAACACTCAGTAAATATTTGTTGAATGGATTATGTAACTACACTGAAGGAACCAGGCAGATATGGATCTGAAGAGCATGACAATAAGAGAATAAAATATTCTTCACCTTCATTCCTTTTTGTCTAAATACCAGGGTAATTTATCTTCATAGAGCTAGAGTAAATATATATAAACAGAAATAAGTGCAAAGATGATAATGATAATAGAAAAACACAGAATAACATTGCTAAGTGTGGATGGGAAAATGAAGATGTTTCCATACTGGTGATTTTTTTTTTCCATTCAGAAAGAAATCAGTACTTTCTCTGGAGAAATGTGCAAAATATGGATACTTTTAATGCATATTGAGAGGTTAGTTTAAATTTCTGTTGTTTTACCTTAATGCGTTAATTACATTTCTTCACATATTTCTTTGTATTTTTATGGCATGAAGAATTTTCATGAAATTGTTTCTTTAGGCAAGACATTTTTTGAAGCTCTAAGGCAGGCGTCCTCAAACTATGGCCCTCAAGCCACATGCGGCCAGCCTGGGACATTTATCCGACCTGCAGGTGTTTTTGCCACCGCAGCCTGTCCTGCTTAGCAGCCGACTCATCCCAGGGCCTGCAGTCCAGCCCTCCAACCGTCTGAGGGACTGTACATCATATATCAATGGATTCTGTGTCTACACAGATAATTTAACATCATTATAGAATGTTATACTTTCCGGAGCGCTGACATCTAAATATAGAAGCTGGGCTACAGTGGTATGATTTGTTAAAAATTACACTTTAAATCGAATGCCAAGACTAAAACTGGATTAATGTGTTCGTGTTTCCAGCCAGGTAGATTAAAAGGAAGTAAAAGTTTTCCAGATGTGTCTCCATTTCTTTGCATTTGATACCAAACAAAAAAAAAAAACCCATGTATTTTATAGATTTCTCAATTTTTATAGACAATTAAGACAGCTTGATGTACAGATTTCTTCATTATAATAATCCATACTTTTAATTTTTGCCTTTCTTCTAAACACATACCCAGTAATGGAAAGAAGGGAAAGGGGGGGTTATGTGTAATGGGTGGAATGTTTTTTAACACTGATTTTTCAAAAGGGTATTGATCAGTTCTCTTACTAGAAATACACACCCAAAATTTACAGTATGAATTTCAGCCTTATACAAGTCTTAATTGCAGTGTTACCTCGGTGTATGAGCCCAGATGATGGGCTAATGACATCTAAATTTTGTAGGCTTTTTCTTTATTTTTTAAAAAGTATTTTAAGACATTTTTAGAGCCATTTTAAGTTCATGGCAAAATTAGGTGAAAGATACAAAAATTTCTGATATGCTCCCTCCCCCTCCACAGGCGTAGCCTCCTCCCTTATCAGTATCCCTTATCACAATAGCACATTTGTTACAATTGATAAACCAACGTTGATTTACCATCCTCACCCGAAGTCCGTAGTCTACATTATGGTTTACTCTTGGTGCTGTACATTCCATGGGTTTGGTCAAGTGCCTGATTAACTACACGCACCCATCATTGTAGCATCACACAGAGTATTTTCAATGCTCTAAAAATCCTCTGTGCTTCACATACTCAACCTTCCTTCCACACAATCCCCAGCAACCACTGATGTTTTTATTGTCTCCACCATCTTATCTTTTCAGGAATGTCATCTAGCTGTAGTCACACTGTGTGGAGCCCTTTCAGGTCACGTTCTTTCACTTGGTGATTTAAGCTTCCGCCATGCTTTTTCATGACTTAATAGCTCATTTCTTTTTAGTACTGAATAAAATAGTCCCATCTGGACTACCACAGTTTGTCCACTCACCTACTGAAGAATATTTCGATCACTTCCAAGCTGGTAATTATAAATAAAACTTCTATAAACATTTTTTGCTCAGCTTTTTTTCTTCTTTATCTCTCTGTTTCCTACAACTCTTTTTTTTAAATTAAATGATAGCTGTGTACATTAATGCAGTCATGGGGTACAGTGTGGTGTTTCCATATAAAATGTGAAATATTTTCATCAAACTGGTTAACGTAGCCTTTATGTCATTTTCTTAGTTATTGTGTTAAGACATTTATATTCTACTCTTAGAAAGATTCACTTGTACCCTTGTAGGATAAACCATGGAAGTGTTCCCTCCAATCACCTTCCCTCCACCCATCCCCTTACCTCTCCCCCCCTCCCCCCACCCCATATCCTTAGGCTATAATTAGGTTATAGCTTTCATAGGAAAGCTATAAATTAGTTTCATAATAGGGCTGTGTACATTGGATACTTTTTCTTCCATTCTTCTGATACTTTGCTAAGAAGAACATTTTCCAGTTCCATCCATGTAAACATGAAGGAGGTAAAGTCTCCATCTTTCTTTAT
>CAUYQV010133227.1:0-41763 GCA_963574575.1 Galagoides demidoff | reverse complement strand
AGGGGAGTGCCCTCCGATGGGGCTCATATACATTGTGCAAACAGTGCTCCTAGTTTAGATTCTGCTCTTGTATGTCTGGTGCACATTTTCCTGTGCATTCATGTGCCAGGTCTATACATGATTTCTTGGTTGCTGTTGTTCTCTTCTTACATTGAGATGACATCTCCCTGTGTTGCACAGGCTGGTCTTGAACTCCTGGGATCAGCGGGGCACAGTGGTTCATGCCTGTAATCCTAGCACTTTGGAGAGGCCAAGGCAGGAGGATCCCTTGAGGCCAGGAGTTTAAGACCAGCCTGAAAAATGTAGCAAGACCATTTCTCTAACAAAGGAAAAGATCATCCTAGGTTCAAGCCTTTTCCTGCCTCAGCCTCCCAGGTAACGGGTTACAGGTTGGAGCCATCACACTCAGCTTGTAAGTGATTCTTTGTGGACACAGGAGGTGGGTTTCTTTGAACTTGGAATTTCTATTCCCTGTCTCAGAGACACCCATCCTTGATGGAACTATCATGACTTTTTCCGTGGCTACTGCTCTTTAGAATGTTACAGAAAACCCGTTTGCTACAGTGGGAGGTAATTATACATATGCAAGTTATAAACAAGAATGAATGGTGTCTGTGAAGGGAGCTTTCTTGGAAAGTAGGCTCTGACATTTTGCTAATCTGTAAGCATGTTTTAAAGCAGCTGCGTGTTATTTTAGAAATTGCTGATTTGGGATATTAATGGTAAAGTGTTTTAATTACAGTTGCATTTAGAATAAAAATGATATTAGTTGTCGTGATAGTATACCTGGGAGGGTGTCACATTGACTAAATGATTCATGTGCTATTCACCTCCCTCCCCATGAGAACTGTCAGAGGGGAGCTGTTTGGGAATCCACTTCTCAGGCTGCGCTTTCCATGTCCTCAACAGAAATGACGTGTATGATGAATCAATCGTTCTTCCTTTGGTTTTCTTTGCTTTCTAGAAGAGATGATTGAAATGTACGCTTTAAGTGATTCACAGAGTAATCTTTCTTGCATTATTGCCAGGGAGACTGAATAGTCTGTGCCTGCTAATTACCAACATGATCTTCGGCTTCCTCACACACAAAAAGGACAAACCTGGATCCAGAACAGGTAATGAACTAGAACTGCAAGATTGGTTTTAGTGAAAGACAAAATCACAAATTCAAATCAGTGAGAAAGGGGGAAAGACACATCCCCCAGATGTGATGAGGTGTTGGGGGAGTTATGGCTGACGTGTCCCATTGAATGGTCAAGGTCACTATCAGAGGAAGGCGAATCCTGGCAGCGACTGATTTCCTGGGGAGGCTTTAGTATTTCCCCCCTGGACTAGGATCATCAAATAAAGGTGACACACCTTTTTTTTTTTGCAGTTTTTGGCCAGGGCGAGGTTTGAACCCACCACCTCTGGCATATGGGGCCAGCGCCCTACTCCTTTGAGCCACAGGCCCTGCCCTAAAGGTGACACTCTTTAAATCTGTGGACATCACTAAACTTAGGGACTAATGTACTTAATGGAGAGAGGTTGAGGTGGGAGTAAGGTCATTAGATAAAAAACAGGATGCTCAGTGCATTCAAATAAACAATGAGTTTTCTTTTCATATAAATGTGTTTCATGGGACACTGTGGATATACCTATACTCAAAAAATATCCGCTGCTTATCCAAAGCTCAAATTGAACTAGGTGGCCTGTGTTTTTTGTTGCTAAAGCTGACAGCCTTAGATGAGGGAGTTGTAGGTTTAGAAAAGAGCTTAAAAAGTGAGGGGAGAAAAGGCATCAAAGTCAGGGTGGTGAGTCCCCTGTCTTAAAACTCAAAATGATCCTATAAATTCAAAGAAATTTCAAACTGCAAGACAATGAAATTTTTAGGTGAGAGAAGAAGATGGTAAAGCTAGGAAAGCAGTGAGAATCCAGGTTATGGATTCCTAAAGGGCAGTTTTGTTTTGTTTCTTTTAAAATCATGCTTGTATTCTCAGGTTGAAGTCTTTCACTTTTAGTAGATTAGTAGTAAGTGTCTTTTGAATGAATCAACACTTCCTTAAAGATAATTCACTCCACATTCTCCTTATGAGGTTCTTAAAAGTTATTGGCTATATTTTGCAAGAAAATGACACATCCACTTCTTAAGGGAAAAGATTGTGGACCTTTGTGCAGCCATCAAAGCGAGAAAATACACGCATTTGAGTGGGACTCAAGCCATGAACTAAAGCAACTTAATGAACAGGAGACTGATTGCAAACTACCTATCTGAGATAAATAATCTGTGCCCAGGATAACTTTCAAAATACTGAGCTCTTCCTAAAATGGAAAGAGGGGAGATCAAGACCAGTCTGAGCAAGAGTGAGACCCCCATCTCTACTAAAAATGGTGGACACCTGTAGTCCCAGGTACTTGGAAGGATCACTTGACCCCAGAGGTTTGAGGTGGCTGGGGTCACCACACTAGCCCAGGTGACAGATACTCTGTCTCAAATAAAAAATAATAATCAGAATTGATCCATAGTGAAAGAAAACATCAGATAGCCGCCATCTAAAGACTTCTTCCTCTAACCCTCTTAGAGAAAGAGTGAGGACCTTTTAAGAGTTAAGCTATGTAATTGTTCTATTGTTATTTTATTTATTTATTTTTGAGACAGAGCCTCAAGCTGTTGCCCTCAGTAGAGTGCTGTGGTATCAGAGCTCAAAGCAACCTCCAACTCCTGGGTTCAAGCGATTCTCCTGCCTCTGCCTCCCAAGTAGTTGGGACTACAAGTGCCTGTCACAAGGCAGGGCTATTTTTTGGTTGCAGCCATCATTGTTTGGCAGGCCTGGGCTGGATTCAAACTTGCCAGTTCAGGTGTATGTGGCTGGCGCCTTAGCAGCTTGAGCCACAGGCACTGAGCCTTATTTTATTTATTTATTTTTTGAGACAAGAGTTTCAGTGTCACTCTGGGTAAAGTGCCTTGGTGCCATCATAACTCAGAGCAATCTCAAACTTTTGGGCTTTAACAATCTTCTTGCCTCAGCCTCCTGAATAGCTGGGACGACAGGCACTTGCCACAATGCCGGGCTAGTTTTGTTTTGTTTTGTTTTGTTTTAGTAGACACAGGTCTCCCTCTTGCTCAGACGGGTCTTGAACTCTTGAGCTCAGGCTATCTACGTGCCTTGGCTTCCCAGACTACTAGAATTACAGGTATGAGCCACCTCTGACCTCTGTTGTTATTTCTGGATTCCTTCTAGTAATATTTCCACCATAGTTATTGACAAACAGACCCCTAAAATGAAAAGGATCCGTGGGTCTGTCAGCTGAGAGTGCCAGCATTGAAGCAGGGCATTCAGAAGCCAGCCTGGCACAGAGGAGACAGGAACCCCTGGGAGGGTGAGTCTGAATCTAAAGAAAGTAGCGGCTGGGCTGGGACCCTATGGAGTCAGATTGAAAAACAGAGATGGAAACCATGGAAATATTTACAAATTACATTATGCCTTACTTTGGGGAGATGGTCCGTATCTTTTACCACATAAAAAAATCTTCAGGGCCAGGCGCAGTGGCTCACACCTGTAATCCTAGCACTATGGGAGGCTGAGGTGGGTGGATTGCTTGCACTCATGGGTTGGAGACCAGCCTGAGCAAGAGTGAATCCCCATCACTGAAAATAGTCGGGTGTGATGGCAGGAACCTGTATTCCCAACCACTCAGGAGGCTAAAGTAAGAGAATCACTTGAGCCCAGGAATTTGAGGTTGCTGTGAGCTATGACACCATGGCACTCTACCAAGGGCAACAAAATAAGACTCTGTCATAAAAAAAATAAAAATAAAAATAGAAAACTTCAGCCAGCCATGGTGGTTTATCCCTGTAATCCTAGCACTTTGGAAGCTGAGGCAGTGGATTGCTTGAGCTCAGGAGTTCAAGACCAGCCTGAGCAAGAGTGAGAACTGTCTCTATACTAAAAGTAGAAAAACTAGCTGGGCTGTTGTGGCAGTTGCCTGTAGTCCCAGCTACTGGGGAGGCTGAGGAAAGAAGATAGCTTCAGCCCAAGAGTTTGAGGTTGCTGTGAGCTGTAACACCACAGAAATTTTACTCACACGGAGTGAGACTGTCTCAAAAATACATAAAAAAATAAATAATCTTCAATATGGCTTTGGCTGAAAGTTGGGTTAGTAAAATGGCTTTGAAGGAATGGTTGGAAAAACATTTGCTCCCTCTTCTAAGCAATAAGATGTAGCATATTTTTTTCATGGCAGCCCTGTTGGTTCCTGGCCCTTTTCTCATTCTTAAAGCGTTTAAACATTAACTTAAGTTTTAAAAATATCAAGGTTTGTTGAACAACTTCAGAAACCTTTGTGTTCCCTTTGCTTATTCAGATACTGAGTATGTCCAGCAAAGGGAAATTAGAAGATAAAGAAAAAGTTCATCTATTCCTCAGTCTCACTCAAGACCGCTCTGTTGATCTCTCTCAGATTAATGATTACTTCCTAGTAAGTACCAGGACCTTCTGAAAACACAGGCATCCTCAACATAGCTTCAGAACTGGGTTCTGGGGTGAAGTAGCTTAAGACCTCTTGCCTGCAGAAGTAGTTGTTATAGAAATATAATCGAATCCTTGCGACACACCTTGCTCCTGTGATTTTCTGTCTGAGGACAAAGCCTCCATCACAGAAAACGTGACACCTACCCTCACCAGGAATCTAGGTGGAATGTGGGGGGGATGTGGAGGTGAACTTCACAAAGTCTAGAGATCACACATTTGACACCTTCCAAGTGCTGAAAATAAGTGTTCTTGCACCTTCGAATTTATTCTCACGAAAGGAGGTGCAATGACAAGTTAGCATGTAGGTTTCAGTTACCACTTAGCTGCAGGGGAGTTTTTAAAAGCATTACATTTATGAAATTAGATTTAATAAGGAAAAAAAGTGTTCTTGAAGATAAACATTAAAGAGCCACGCATCCGGGCAATATGTAATCAATTAAACAAAGAACTTAGAAATCAGTGACCTTCTGTTCAGTGACTAGATAATGTGGACAAGTGACAGTACATTTCCCCCATTTAGAATAAACATGCATTTCTTTTTTTTTTTCTTTTTCATAAAGAGGAGACTCAGAGTAAATGCTCGCTTGTAAATGAAATGCTACAATGCAGAGTTCTGATATCCACGTGTCTGGAATGTTGGACACAACCCCATCTGAAGAAAAGGGATTGGGCACTCAATAAACCATTCTAGTTCTGTTTAATCTGGAGGATATGGAAGATAAAAATGGCCTGTTCTACTATGTTCATATTCTTCTATCTTTCCTTTTTTTTTTTTAAAGTCAGTCTCACTGTGTTGATCCAGGCTAGAGTGCTCTGGGGTCATGATCTCACAGCAACCTCAAACTCCTGGGTTCAAGCGATCCTCTGCATTTAGCCTCCCAAGCAGCTGGGACTACAGGCACCTGCCACAATGCCTGGCTAGTTTTTCTCCTTTTAGTAGAAACAGATTCTTGGCGTTGCTCAAGCTGGTCTCAAACACCTGAGCTCAAGCAAGCCGCTGGTCTCGGCCTCCCAGAGTGCTAGGATTACAGGCATGAGCCACCACACCTAGCCCTTCTTTCTCTTTCGTACTTTGATTTCACTCCTGTACCCTAAGAGTAGATGAATAAAGAATTTGTGTAACCTGTATGTTTTCCCTCCCCTACTTTAGGACTTCCTTTTCTGACCACCTGGGGATAATGCACTGAGTTTTTCCCCTTGTTAACTATAAATCCAGAGAATCTATTTCATGTACATCTTTCTCAAAATATTGTGAACGTCTTAAAGAAATGTGCTTTGTGTCCCGAGGACTTGGCATTGTGTCTGACACACGAGGAAGGTACTCCCAATGTGAGGGTTAAGTGGGAGGGTTGCAATAAAAAGGTAAATGGCATGAAGTCATTGGAGGCTGTGAAGCAGAAAGCAATACCCTATCCTAGCACTCTGGGAGGCTGAGGTGGTAGATTGCCTGAGCTCACAGGTTCAAGATCAATGTAAGCAAGAGCAAGACCCTGTCTCTAAAAATAGCCGGGCATCATCGAGGGCACCCGTAGTCCCAGCTACTCAGGTGGCTGAAGCAGAAGAGTCCCTTGAGCCCAAGAGTCTCAGGTTGCTGTGAGCTCTGATGCCATAGCATTCTACCAAGGGTGACAAAGTGAGACTCTGTCTGAAAGAAGGAAGAAAGAAAGAAAAAAAAGAGGGGGGAAGGGGAGGGGTCGGGAGGGGAGGGGAGGGAAGGGAAGGGAAGGGAAAGGAAGGGAAGGCAGGCCCCAAAGCTTGGGCCTTAACAGGCTGAGAGGATTCAGAAGCTGTCTGGAGGTCAAAGCCTTTCTAACTTGGTGTTGTATTACTCTCACCTAGGGTAGAGAGGGAGTCCCTTTGAAATTTCTTTATATGACCAATCTTTCCCTAGGACTTACCAAATAACCAGGAAAGATCTACCAGAGAAGATGCTAACAATCACCAGGCCCACACGGACTTTTTCTCTATTCTGCTGAGTCATTTCTGAGAGTACTTGAGAGACTTTATTTGCATAATAAGGGAATTTTGATTATTGCTAAACTGCACTCCTCACCTTCCCCTATCATCTGCCTTCAGCCTCCCCAGGGCACTTGTTTCTCTCTAACGTTTTACTGTTCCTCAAAAGGATCGTCTGTATCCCCCATTTCCTCCTTCCATTATGAAAAAGGGTATTTCAGTAGGAATTAGGGTAATCCTGTGATTCCTCCCCTCCCATACATCAATGATTTTGTTTGCCTTTTGACTTATTAAAGTGTCTTTTGTCAGTTGATATCAATGAGATTTTAGAAGGTGAAAGGGAAGTTTTCCCTTTGCCCCATAAGGCTTTTGGAAACACAACTACTATAGTGGTTGAATGGTGTCCCACCAAATCTTACATCTGCCCAGAAACTTAGAATGTGATTGTTTGAAAATAGGGTCTTTTCAGACATAATTAGTTATGGATTTTGAGATATAATAATCTTGGATTTGGGTTTACCTTAAATCCAATGACTAGTGTCTTTTTTTTTTTTTGCAGTTTTTGGCCGGGGCTGGGTTTGAACCTGCCACCTCTGGCATATGGGGCCAGTGCTCTGCTCCTTTGAGCCACAGGTGTTGCCCATGACTAGTGTCTTTGTAAGAGAAAGGAGAGGGAGATGGGACACAGAAACACAGAGAAGGAGGTTACGTGAAGATGAAAGTAGAGTGGAATTGTGCTGCCATTACCAACAGACACCAGGAACTACCAGAAGCTGGGAGACTCAGGGAAGGATTCTTTTCTAGAATCTTTAGGAAGAGTCTGGCCCTGCTGATACCTTGATTTCAGACATCTGGTCTCCAAAACTATGAGACTACATTTCTGTTGTCTTAAGTCACCTAATTCATGGCAATTTGTTATGGCAGCCCCAGGAAACTCATAAGCCATCATTTGGACTGCAGCTGTGATCCCAGATGATTGCAAAAGGACTGCAGAGTTATTTTCTCTTCTCATCCCAAAGAACTAAGAAAAAATGTATAGGCCTACTTCAGAAATACTGTGAGCTTCTGCTCCAGATCACTGCAATAAAGCAGATCTGTCGATAAAGTGAGTCACACAAACTTGTTGGTCTCAGTGGATATAAAAGTCGTGTTTATACCATATTGTAGTCTATTAAGCGTGCAATAGCATTATGTCTAAAAAAATGATGGAGATACCTCCGTTAAAAAATACTTTCTTGCAGGTGGAGCCTGTGGCTCAGAGGAGTAAGGTGCCAGCCCCATATGCCAGAGGTGGCAGATTCAAACCCAGCCCCAGCCAAAAACCGCAAAAAAAAAAAAAAGATTCTTGCTAAAGAATGCTGACAGTCATCTGAGCCTTCAGCAAGTAGCTGGTGGAAGGTCTTGCCTCAGTGTTGATGGCTGCTGACCTGGGTGGTGGTGGTTGAAGGTTGAGGTGGCTGTGGCAATTTCTTGAAATGAGACAGTTTTTCACATCAATTGACTCTTCCTTTCATGAAAGATTTCTCTGTAGCATATGATGCAGATAGCATTTCCCCCATAGTAGAACGTCTCTCAAAATTAGAATCAAGCCTTTCAAACCCTGCTGCTGGTAAATTTATGTAATATTCTAAATCCTTTGTTGTCATTTCAACATTGCCCACAGCGTCTTAACCAGGAGGAAACTCCATCTCCGGAAACCACTTTCTTTGCTCTTCCATAGGAAGTGATTCCTCATCCATTCTGGCAATTCAGCCACATCTTCAGGCTCCACTTCTAATTCTGGGTCCCTTGCTATTCCCACCACATCTGCAGTTACTTCTCCACTGAAGTCTCTAACCCCTCAAAGTCATCCATCAAAGTTACAATCAACTTATTTCAAATTCCTGTTCATTTTGGTATTTTGACCTCCTCCCATGAAGCATGCTTAATGGCTTCTGGAATGGTGAATCCTTTCCAGAAGCTTTTCAAATTATTCTGCCGAAATTCATAGAGGAATCACGACCTAAGAACGTTATCATCTTATGAAATGTCTTTTTTCCTTTTCCTTCCTTCCTCCCTCCTTCTCTCTCATTGGTACCCTCTTCCTCCACTTTTGTTCTTTCCTTCCTTCCTTCTTTCCTTCCGTCCTTCCTTCCTCCGGCCTGCCTGCCTTCCCTCCTTTCCTCCCTTCTTTCTCTCTCTCCCTCTCTCTCTCTCTGTCTCACTCTCTTTCTATTTTAGAGATTGAGATTGGGGTCTTACTCTGTTGCCCAGTAGTGTGATTATAGCTCACTTTAGTCTTCAAATCAAGAGAACCTCCTGCCTTAGTCTGCCAGGTAAGTAGCATATATCACATACTCAAAATGTATTTATTAGATAAAAAGACTAAAAAATCAAAATTACTACTTTTTTTTAAACAGTTTTTTTTTTTTTTGAGATAGAGTTTCACTTTGTCACCCTTAGAGTGCTATGGAATCCTAGCTCATGGCAACCTCTAACTCTTGGGCTCATGTGATCCTCTTGCCTTAGCCTCCCAAGTAGCTGGGACTAGAAGTACCCACCATATCACCCAGCTAGTTTTTAGAGACAGGATCTTGCTCTTGCTCAGGTGATCCACCCACTTCAGCCTCCCAGAGTGCAAGGATTACAGGTGTGAACCACTGTTCCAGGCCAAAATTACTGCTTGATACATGGGCTTCTGAATGGATGTTGTGTTAGCAGGCATGAAAGCAACATTAACCTCCTTGTCCATCTCCATCAGAGCTCCTCGATGACCAGGCACTTTATTAATGAGCAGTAATATTTTGAAAGGAATCTTTTTTACTGAGCAGTAGGTCTCAGCAGAGGGCTTCAAATATTTAGTAAACTATGCAGCGGTCATCTGTTTATAGCGTAGTCATCTAGGCTTTATTGTTCCGTTTATAAAGCCCAGGCAGAGTACATTTAGAGTTATTCTTAAGGGTCCTAGGGTTTTCAGAATGCCTAATAATCTTCGGCTTCAACTTAAAGTCACCAGCTGTGTTAGCTCTAACAGTAGTGTCAGGCTGTCCTTTGAAGCTTTGACCCGGGACTTGACCTCTCCTCTATGGCTATAAATATCTGAGACTTCATCTTCTTCCAAGAGAAGACTATTTTGTCTACATTGAATATCTGTTGGTTAGTGTAGACACCTGCATCAGTGATCTTAGCTGGATCTTCTGGATAACTTGCTTCTTCATCTTGCACATTCATGTTATAGAGATGACTTCTTTCTCCAAACACTGCTAGCTTCCACTTTTTTTTTTTTTCCTGCAGCTTCCTTGTCTCTCTCAGTATCATAGAATTGAAGGGAATTAGAGCCTTGCTCTGAATTAGTCTTTGGCTTAAAGGAATGTCATGGCTGGTTTGATCACCAAATGTTCTCTGTATCAGCCATAAGGCTGTTTTACTGTCTTATCATATATACATTCCCCAGAGTAACACTTTTCATTTCTTTAAGAACTTTTCTTTTGCCGTCACAATTTGGTGAACTGTTTGGTGCAAGATACCTAGCTTTTGGTCCAAGTCAGTATCTGAGCGCTTATTATGTGCTTGGCACTGTGACAGACTATTTATATAAATTACCTCTCATTCTTATAACAACCCTATAAAGATAGGTACTATTAAATATTTTCCTTTTTTTTGAGATAGAGTCTCACTATGTCGCCCCAGTAGAATGCTGTGACATCATAGCTCACAGCAACCTCAAACTCTTGGGCTAAATAGATTCTCTTGCCTTGTTTCAGCCTCCCAAGTAGCTAGGACTACAGGTGCCTGCCACAACGCCTGCTATATTTTTGTTGTAGTTTTTATTCTTTTGTTTTTTGTTTTTTGAGACTATCTCAAGCTGTTGCCCCAGGTAGAGTGTTGTGTCATCACAGCTCACAGCAACCTCAAACTCTTAGGCTTAAGTGATTCTCTTGCCTCAGCCTCCCAAGTAGCTGGGACTACAGGCACCTACCACAATGTCTGGCTAATTTTTTGTTGCAGTTGTCATTGTTGTTTACATGGCCCAGGCCGGGTTTGAACCTGACAGCTTTGGTGTATGTGGCTAGTGAAATAACCACTGTGCTATGGGCACCAAGCCTGTAGTTGTCATTGTTGATTGGCAGACCCCAGCCTGGGTTCGAACCTGCCAGCCCTGCTGTATGTGGCCACTGCCCTAGCTGCTGAGCTACAGGCACCAAGCCATTTTCCCATTTTAAAAATGAGGCTCTGGCTCAGCACCTGTGGCTCAGGTGGCTAAGGTGCCAGCCACATACACTTAAGGTGGTAGGTTCGAATCCAGCCCGGGCCTGCCAAACAACGATGATGGCCACAACCAAAAAAAAAAAAAAATGTCCAGGCATTGTGGCGGGTGCCTGTGCTTGGGAGGCGGAGGCAAGAGACTCACTTGAGCCCAGGAGTTGGAGGTTGCTGTGAGCTGTGATGCCACAGCACTCTACCCAGGAAGACAACTTGAGGCTCTGTCTCAAAAAATAAAAATAAAAATAAATTAAAGTGAGGCTCAGACTAGGTACAGTGCCTCATGCCTATAATCCTAGCCTTCTGGGAGGCTGAAGTAAGAGGATTACTTGAACCCAGGAGTTTAAGGTTGATGTGAGCTAGGCTGACACCGTGGTACTCTAACCTAGGCAACTGTGTGAGACTGTGTCTCAAAAAAAAAAGTGAGGCACCCAGTATAAATTTTGTGTTCATAGGTTCTAGTACTTGGCAAAGGAAGGATGTGAACCATGTACAATGATTCTAAAGCCCAGGACTTTAGAATAGCGTAGGACCTAACAGGGTAGGACCTTGTTGTGCTGTTATGTGGCGATGGTGTGCTCATCACTCCTGCCATCCCTGCCTCTAATTTCACTGGCAACTCACACACTTACTGACTCCTCCTTAGCATCCTGCACATATGATTATATTTCCTTGGCCATTTTCAACAGAATTCTTGCTTTAACTTTCTCCCCAGTGTACCTAGTACATCAAAATGGCAATAAAGCGTGTTTATTTTTTTCTGATTTCAGAGCTAATTCTTGCAAAATGCTTTTGATGTCTGAAGCAAGTCCAGGGGCTAAAATACAACATGATGTGTTCTGTTTGGGATGCCAGACAGACAGCAGCTCTAATTCCTCTGTGTTGTTTGATCACAGTCAATGTTTTACGTCTATAGGTGTAGGCAGTTCTGTGGCTTGATAAATACTCGTCATCCTGGTCTTAACTGATCTCATCCTTTGTTGTTTCTTTCCCCGCCTTTGCCTGAATTATATCAGTCTTCCACGTATGTAGAATAATAGAGAATAGAGATCAAAGGAAGGTTGTGAGGGGGTAAGAAGCTTTGGTTGGCTTCAAATGTCAAACCATATCCTTCCTGAATGATCAAGAAGGCCCGTCTTTTACTTTCTGCCTGTTGGCATGTACTTTCACCAGTCTCAGGTCTCATAGGATGCGTTTGCTAGGTGGAAAGTTTTTATAGAGACCTTCAGTTTTTCCATATTTACTTTTTAGAGTGATTTTATGCTTTAGTTTCACCCTGTTAGTAATCCAAATCATATAAAAGGCAAGCCAAGATGAGAAAAATACTGAAATAAACTGCAAATCTAGCTACATTCTCCAGTCTTCATCATTATTGCCAAAATTTCTATGCTAGTCCACTTGATCCAAGAAGGGTCAAGTGCAATCTCTTCCTGGCATGTTTCCCTGCTGGGTACAGATGATTGGTTTAGAAGTCAGCCTGTGATGCAGGATTAGCCCATCTGAAGCCTTCATTCATTGGAGTTTTAGAAATGTACTTAAAAGACACTAACTTTCCCCTGCATGATAGAAGCCGAGGTACCATTGGTAGACTTGGACGCTGAGGATCAGACAAAGCATCTTGGTAATGAGAGACAGGCATGTGGCAGACACACAGAAAATAATAAAATGAAGGAGCAGAAACCTTTTGTGGATCCTCCCCCACCTCAGTGTTTCTGCAGTTGTCAATAACTACATCAGTTATCTATTGTTATATAACAAATCACCTCAAGACTAAGAGACTAAACACAGCAGCATTTATTATCCTACAATTTCTCTGGGCTGAGAAGCTACTTAGGACTTACTTGAGTCCCCTGTCTCAGGGTCTCTTAGTAGATTCCAGTGAAAGTGCTGACGAAGGCTGTGGTTTCATCTGAAGTTCCAAACGGGGAAGGGTTCTTTCCCAAGATCACTCAGGTGGGTGTGGGCAGGATTCAACTCCTTGCAGAGTGTTACAGTAACAGCCTCAGTTTCTCCCTAGCCATTAGTCAGCATTTGCCCTCAGTTCCTTGCTGTGTAAGCCTCTCTGCTCACAACATGGCATTCACTTTCAGCAGAGCAAGGAGAGAAAGAGCAAGAAGGAAATAACAGTCTTTTATAACTTAATCTTGTAGGTAAGTCAACCCTTTTTGCTGTATTCTACTTGTTAGGAGTCACTAAGTCCTGCCTATCCTCATGGGAAGGAAGGAAATGGTACGTGTGAATATCAGGAGGCAGAAATTATTGACAGCCATTTCAAAAGTGGCCTAACACCCTGACACATCTCAGCCCTGGGGTGCTGTGAAATAACCCTGATATCTCTGCAATAAATCTTACTTTTTTGTCTAAGCTGGCCAAAATTGCATTTTATTATTTACAACCAGAACATCTTACATAGATCCAATAGTTTAATAAAATCCAAAGTTAGAATCAAGGGTAATTGTATTATGAGACAAATTGTGACTTCATTTTTAAGTTTCCTTGACACACATCCACACCCAACAGACTGTTTAATAGCACTAAAGGTTGAAATATGAGCAAATAAAATATTAAGGACTTTAATCACTAAGAGTATCAATTCTACAAAAATAAAAATCCCTGACATCTCCATGTAGTCAGTGAATATATGATTAGGAGTGGCCTTTCCTCTTTTTTTTTTTTTTTAACTCCTGAATACTTCCATGAAGGACATTTATTTTTCTCTGCGTTTGGCTTTCCAAACATCTTAGTATTCTCTCATCGTATGCCACTGTGGAAAATGTAAATAAAAATAAATGGGACAACATTGTGACTAGCTTGAATATTTCTCTGCTTCAAATTACTAGGTACATTTCTGTGGTCATGGTAAAAGCTGAAAAAAAAATAGTGAAAATCCCTTATCTTGGGTTACTATATCAATCTGTAGGAAGTTGAGTAGCATTTCAAAAAAAACTTTTAGCAAAAAGTCCCCTCCCTGGCTTTTCCTGCAAACATTAACCTCAAGCATTTACTTCCTTCCATATTATTTATACATTTAACCTCAAAATTTCATTTGAGAAGTCACAAGCAGATCTAAGAAAGGGCCCAAATGTCAGCCATCTGTAGACCAGACTTGACAAGCTTCCTGGAAAAGATGAAAACCTCTCATTTCGTAGAACTGAAAAAGGGCTATTGTGTACACTTGAAGCCGGGGTACTGCTCTTCCTGGTCTCACCGCCGAATCAGGAATCCTATAAATATGCACCTCGACCACATAAACAGTTGCTTTTCAGTTTCTGGATGGGAGTTTATCTTTGCTGTGCAGAACCGATTTAGCTTTGGACAGAAAAATTCGCAAGAAATCAAAAAGCAGGTTTAAAAAGCAAACAAAGAGACAGAATGGGCATGATTTCCCAAACATACCAGGGTGCAGCCATGTGTTGGATTCTATTTGAGAAAGCAAAGAAATTCCCAAAGGATTGCCTCAAGTTGGTTTCTTATTTTGGGAAAGATTTCTTGTGTCTATTGATTCTGTCAATTAAAATGGACCCTGAACGATACAAAAATATTACATAAACTACATCCAAAAGACTCTGGATTGGAAAAGGAAGTTCAAGGCTTCCTAAAAGGGGTGGATGGGGAGGAGAGGGTGGGGAGCATAGATTATTTTTCCCAGAAGCCTCATCTGGATTTTGATAATTATAAAGCAGAACAAATAGAAAAAGAAAAAAAGACACACAAAGCTTTCTCCATCACAGTGATGTATATTTGTTTTCCATTTTTCTTTACTTCTTGAATCCCCGGGATAACACACATACACCATTAAAATTCCTTCTTACGACCTTCTTACAATTTTCTAGACTGCCAGTCTCATCAACCTTATAAGTGTTGGTTGGGGCGCTTAGTGGGCTATCCTGCTGATTTTTTCCAACTGTGTATCCACCAACTGCTTCTGATTGGCACTTCTGATCTTTAAATCTGTGATGCCGTGTCCACTGACACCACCAGGTGGGCCTGAAAATCTCAATCTTGACTACACGTTAGAGCCACCTGTGAAAGTATTAGAAATGAAAATCGCCAGGTCCAGGCTTCTCCCAGGACCAATTTGAATGTGAATCTCTGTGGGTGGGATTCAGACCCTGATATTTTTTGAAGCTCCCCTGTGAAGACAAGCAGTAAAAACCCCTGTTTCATGCTATTTTGGTGTATTGACTGTGACCCTGACTGGTGAAAGTTACTATACTTCTGGGGAGCTTGATTTAGAAATGGGAATATTCCTTGGAAACAGTGTCTACCCACTAATTTTAGGTCATAGCGCAGACTTGTTGGGTCCTGTGTATTCTATGGAAACATATTCCACAAAATTCCACAAATTGTAAAAGATGTGTTCTCTCTGAAGAAAGACTATCCCACCAGCTTCACTGCAGGGAAAAAAAAATGGTGTTGCTTTTGATAAGGTACCAGAGATAACATTATGTGAAAAGTATTTATTCAGGGGGGTGCCTGTAGCTCAGTGTGTAGGGCGCCAACCACATACACCGAGGCAGGTGGGTTCAAACCTGGCCCAGGCCAGCTGAAAAAACAATGACTACTGCATCATAAAAATAGCCGGGTGTTGTGGCAGGTGCCTGTAGTCCTGGGTACTTGGGAGGCTGAGGCAAGAGAATGGCTTACACCCAAGAGTTTGAGGTTGTTGTGAGCTGTGACACCACAATACTCTACCCATGGTGACAGCTTGAGACTCTGTTTCAAAAAAGAAAAAAAGTACTTATGTACATTTGTAAAGTACAAATGTGAGAAGCAACCTTTTCACCATTAACTTGCCCCAACAGAGGAGTAATAGAATATTCAGGTGTAGAAGGAACCCTTTAAGATGTGCAACTGTATCATTCTACATCTGAGGAACTCCGGGTCAAAGATCAGTGACGAGTCTAATAATTTATTGGTCATGACGGGTAAAAGCGTTTTACCCTTTAGGAGCAACAAATTATAAGACTAGTCCAGATGATTTTAATGTATGCAGAAGCAGTTCATTTCATATCCGGCCAGTAGTCAATGCTCAATATGTTACAATGATTTGAAGAATTCATGGTGGTGGTAGGACCAGTGATCACGTTGGTAATAATGTCTACAGGTCTCTATTTAGTGTTAGGATCATTGCCTTAAAATTCTTAGCAAAAGAAAATAACTCTTCTGTTGATGATACCTCACTTATCTGAAACACAGGAAGGTGAAGAGCAAAATAATAATTAAAAAGAAAGGAACAGTAAAAAGCTTTTACTTAGAGCTGTAATGAAAACTTAGGGTAACCTTTTATTATTTAATTGCTCATCAGTTGAACATTTTATGTAATTAATTATAAAATATATATAATTTGATCTGACTTTATCCAGAAGATCCTAGAGTATCCTTTTTCTGGAATGACAATACTATATGTTAGGTGCCTGTTTAAAGAGTGAAAGGTACTTTCATATGTTATTGAATTTAATTCTCACATGTAATTGGAAAATATAGATATTATCCCCCATTCTTTACACTTTGAGAACATAAACTCAGAAAATAAAAGGGACCTAGCCAAGGTGGCTTCACTAATAAGTGGCAAGGCTAGTATTTCATGCCAGGTTTTCGACCTGGGAGACCTTTATTAGGTTACATCCTTGGACTGTGTCACTAGGCTAGCCTTTTGAATAATTGACTTGACAAGGCTATAGTGTAATGGTATGGCCTTGGCTTTCAGCTAGCAAAATGTGAAACATCTCTGTTTGAAATTTTGCTTTTGGAAAACATGCTACTTCGTTATGTTGTTCGGTGTTCCTCATTCAGAGTCCTTGAAGATCATTCATTCTCAAAATTCAGAGCTGAGAAAAGATCCTTACCACCCGGTGAGGCTGGGAGCTTCCTTTTGTTACATCAGAAGAGTTACATGATCCAAGGCATCTCTCCTTGCCTTGGCTTCTAGGAAACTCAGAGCAAAGTCTCACACTGGATCACTTCAGTTTCCCTCTGTCAAATTTCTATCCCATCCTGTCCCCGCTTCCCTCCCCCTTCCCGGACCACCACCACCTCTAACGAGTGGCTTCTGCTTTCCAGTATTTACCAATGGCTCCATTTGATTGCAACATCTGTAGCGTTCAACTCCATGGAGTCTATTTCTCCCTTTTGTGATAATAGAAACCCAATACTCCTCGGTTTCTTCCTTCTCCCCATTCTCAGTTCACGTGGTTTGGATGAAATTAACTCTAGTATTTTAGAGCCAAAGGCAGAAACTTGACTCAGGAAAAACCACAATCAGCATGTTGTGTTGCTCTTGTCACTATAATTCAAATCAGTGAGCCTGTAACTTGGTACCAGTCAGTCCCGGCACACCCAAGTGCTTTTGCTAGTGTAACTGGGAAGGGAGTATTGATTTTCCACTAGAATGGTTAAGAAGATGGGATGAAACACTAGGGCTTCTGGATGGCATCTTGTTCCCATGGAAAAGAGTACTGGAGAAAGGAGACAACCCCAAGGAAAGCAGATCTGGAGGGAGAGGGGGAAGCTGGGAGAACAAGCCCTCTCGACCTCTGAATTCGTGGGTACGGTTGTGTTTTGTTTGGTGTGAGCTCTGTTCTGGACTTCTACAAGATGAGCCAATAAATTCCCTTTCGTCCTTAAGTCAGTGTGGGTTTGAGTTTTTTGGCCCCTGCCACTCAGATGGGTTGGCTAACAGAGTGATTTTTTTTTTTTAACCTCCATAAATTCGATTTGAAAGTAGGTGGGACAAAAATCAAAATAAAAGCACACCATAGGAAGTATTTTATCCTGAATACTGTAATTAATCAATACAAGTTTTTGATGATCTGGGGGTTTTATTGGTCACCAACCCTTCTTTCTCAAGGAATGACATGTAGCAATATTATAATACAACCTCTCTTTGCTTTTTTTTTTTTTTTCTAATTTGGATAGAACATAGAAAAATTAAATACATGGTTATTTTTCTTCCATTTTGATAATAAATCTGAAGTCATTGTCAGTAGAGTAGTTTTAAATTTCAAATAAATTAATTCAATGAACACTTTGCCCTGTTAAAATAAGGATGTCTCAGCTCTTATGGTATCAAGATGCTCAAGTTAGGCTGGGCACCTGTAGCTCAGCAAAACGTGCCAGGCACATATACTGGAGCTGGCAGGTTCGAATCTGGCCCAGGTCTGCCAAACAACAATGACAACTACAACCAGAAAATAGTCCAAGTTGTGGCGGGCACCTGTAGTTCTTGCTACTTGGGAGGCTGAGGCAAGAGAATTGCTTAAACCCAAGAGTTGGAAGTTGCTGTGAGCTGTGATGCCACAGCACTCTACCAGGCAACATAGTGAGACTCTGTCTCAAAAAAGAGAGAAAGAAAGAGAAAAAAAAGATGCTCAATTAAATTCAAAAGGCTCTTTAGATCCAGTTATGTAAGTTTGTGACCTCTGTCTTATTTCATCTAAATATTTCTCATTTCTTTACTAACAATGTCAAATATACATATCACTCCTATTTAACTTTGTGGGATTTAATTTTTATTCTAATTTCTATTATTCATACTCAGTGCCTCATAATCCCACCCCTGCTCTGCTTATCAAAAATTCCAAGTGGGCTGGGTTTTGCAGCTCATGCCTGTAATCCCAGGCTCTGGGAGGTGAAAGTGGGAGGATCACTTGAGCTCAGGAGTTTGAGACCAGCCTAAGCAAGAGGGAGACTCCCTCTCTACTCAAATTAGAAAAAATAGCCAAACTTGGTGACATGGCCTTGTAATGGCAGCTACTCAGGAGACTGAGATAGGACGATGGCTTGAGCCCAGGAGTTTGAGGTTGCAGTAAGCAGTGATGACACCACTGCACTCTACTCCAGGCAATGGAGCAAGACTCTGTCTCAAAAAGAAAAAAAAAATTCAAAGTGTGGCTTAAAGTCGATTTAAGGTGTGCATATGTAGTTCATAGAATCAGTTTTATTTCTTTCCATTTATCTCCTGTTACAGACTAAAGGTTTGTGCCTCCTCCAAATTCATGGTAAAGCCCTACACTCCAGCAGTGCCTGTGGCTCAGTGAGTAGGGCGCTCTCCTCATATACTGAGGGTGGTGGGTTTGAACCCGGCCCCAGTCAAACTGCAACAAAAAATAGTCAGGCATTGTGGTGGGTGCCTGTAGTCCCAGCTACTTGGGAGGCTGAAGCAAAAGAATTGCCTAAGCCCAAGAGCTGGAGGTTGCCGTGAACTGTGACACCAAGGCAACTCCAATGCAGTGGTATTTGGAGATGGGGGTCTTTGTGTGCTAATTAGGGTTAGAATAGATCATGAAGGTAAACCTTCATAATGAGATTAGTGGTTTTAAGAGAAGAAAGAAAGTAAAAAAGAGAAACGGAGAGAGTGGATGAGTTCTAAAATCTGAGTACACATCCAGAAGGCAGCTGCATGAATGCCAGAACAGAGCCCTCACCAGACGCAGAGTTCACTAACACCTTGATCTTGGACTTCCAGCAACCAAGAAAATAAATTCCTGCTGTTCAAGTCACCCAATCTATGGTACTTTGTTAAGGCAGCCCCACTGACTAAGACACCTCCTTGGGGATGTTTCCCATCTGTCTGTTTTCAACTAAATTGTAGAGTTTATCTTTTTTCTGTGCTAAATATAGCAGTTTAGAAAAAAAAAATCTTGGTAAAAATCAAGAATAAATAACCACGTTTGTGAAGTTGTATTTTATCTCCAGGATGGAATGAAGATTTCCCATTAAAAGCAAATCTTCCCTTTCAAAAGTTTGAATAGGAGAATTCTTTAAAAAGAATTTCATCTAGTTAAATATAGGTTGCTGGATATGCAAAAAAAAAAAAAAAAACCTAAGAAAAGTTTTTGGCTTTTATCCCATGACAGTTTCATTTGAGGGTGAATTGGATACATTTTAATTCATGCACAACTCTGAGGTTTCCTCCCAGTTTCCCTCCCCCTTTATCAGTGAGTAAACAAGCACACAGTCTGTGAGTTCCATTAGGATTATTTCTGTTCTTTTCATTATCTCTTTTTTGTTGGAAACAGCGTGGTTTCATGAAAGAACCCTGGTGTGAGAGTTCTAAGACCTGTGGTAGTCCTATCTTTTTAGCTAAGAGAATTCGAGCAAACCATTTCGTTTTGTTTTTTTTTTCCCTCTACATTTTCCTATCAGTAAAATGAGAACCCTCCTGCCTGCCAAATTCAGCAAATGTGATTTCTGTAAGGATTACATGAGTAATTCAGGCAACTCAACAAACGTAATCAACAAAGATAAACCACCATGTGCCTTGACTGTGCAAGGTGCTTGGGATAGGATACTAAAAAACATAATTAAAAAAAAATTGAATAGCATATTGCCTGCTTCAAGAATTTTAGTCTGACAGAGAATGTCAACAAACATATAAATATGTGTCCTGTAATGTGCTCTCTTGAAGTCCTTTGTCCTTGTAGTTTTATCACGGCCTGTAACTCTGTTATTATCTATCTCTTAACTACTCCTGCTCCTAACATCTCTTTTCCTTACAAGGTTATGGACTCCATGAGGACAGTATCTATTTTGCTAACTGCTCTATCCACAGTGCCCTTCGCACAATTATCTAGAAACCGGGAGCAAAAAGAAATCTGGTCAGCCACTTGAGAAATTAACTATGCTATTGCTAAAGCCATTCAATGGTAAGTGACATTTGTAGTTTAATCTTAAAAGAAGAGGAAAATCTTAACCTCCCACCATTGCACAACCCGAGCGCTTTGACTTCTTATAATGCTGCGCAGGTCAGCTAACTGCTTATAATTGCTAACGTTGGACACAATTTTTTTTTTCTCTCTCCTCGTTTTGTGTTAGGAACTAATAAAATCAGGTGCCAGTTCTTATCCTCACAGACTGGATGGCATTAAACCAACAATGAAAAAGAAAAACCAAATAGATTGGCTTCATTTCCCATGGATACGAGGATGCTCGGTTTACATAATAGCCTTAAGTGTTTCATGCTTAGACTCAACTCTGCACATTTCTGGTTTCAAGCTGCAACGGTGCCGTGCCCCGGTTGTCCTTGCAGTAAATAAATCAACAGGGTGCGTAATCTTGTTCTGCAACCCCCCCACAAATCCCAGGGATGTGCAGAATTCATCAGCTCCCGCGGAGGTGAGGCTGGAATTTGAAGCGAAAATCCTCTCACTCTTAAAGAAATGCCCTCAGCAGGTATTTATAGTGAGTGATAGGTCACTTTCACCTTGGAAATGCAGATGTGTGTTTAATTCTTTTATGAAGAAGCGTTTGTAGAAACTGGGATCCTGAAAGAAGGCTGAATTTTAGTATCTGCCATTAATTTGTTTTCTAAAACATGATTCCCCAGAGAAAAAAATACGTTTGCAGTTATCGTCAAAAACAGTTCATTTTGGTTATGTGACATCTTTCAAAATGATATGCATTCGTAATTTAATTGTGTCCTATAAAGTAGAAAACAAAATCGGGAGGATGTTCATAATTTGGAAAAAGGGGAGAGATCTTTCCGAGTTGTATTTTTACTTTCCAGAATGAAAAGGAAGACAAAGGGAGGGTGTCGGTATGAAGTAAACAGGGTCTTTGGTTCTGAACTCAGCTCAATTGTAAATAGCTGAAATTTCCTTGCCATTCTAACCCTATTTGAGAAGATTATATTGCTTTTTCAGAGCAAAATTTGTATCAGAGAGCCCAGGGTCACCTTTCCACTTAAAGATTAGGCAGGCAGGAGTTGGTAGGTCTGGTTTCACAAAGCACAGTCTGTCTGTGACTCCAGCGTTACCCTTGCTCCTCACTGTACAAACAGTTTTCCAGAAGATCTCAGAATGGTCCTGAGGTGTAAGAGAGAAAGCTTCATCATGCTATTTCTCCCCAAGCAGCAACAGATGCCTCAACAATTATAGGAAAATAAGAATTTTATTGAATTTTCCTAATGGCATCAACTTACTGCCCTAGAGTCTGGTATTTTTCAAATCCCACTAAAGGCTGAAAGCCATCGCTTTTTAAGAAATCCTTTACCCTTCTCCAAAAACACAAAGGGAAAGATTTAACTGTTGCGTACACTGAACTGGTATGTCTTCAGAAAGCTCAAATAATCATTTATTATTGAAGACTAACCTAATTTCATCACATTATAACTTTCCTTAAGAGCAATTGATACTGTTTATGAAAGGGAAGGGGTGGGGGAGAGAAAGAGAAAATTACTAAAATCTCTCAACTGTCGGAGTTTGTCAGGGTAATTTGATCTTTTCCTCTGAGGCACACAGGGAATAGTATTTACTGAGACTAATGTTACCAAGATGGTGAAAATTTGCCCTTGATGTATAGGCTTTCAAACGCTGAAGAAGTAGATTAAGTAAGCAATGCCAGCCTTGGTTACTTAGCCATTTAGGAAAGGCAAACCATAGTTCCTGTCTCCTGCCTTTCTCAACCCATACCCTCCACCACACAGAGTGTATTCTAAATTTATAAGCAAATTACAGGCATCTGGAGAGCCCAGCCACTGAGGTAAATTGTTTTCCATAAGTCATGTTTGTGATTTGCAAAGGCTGAAGAAGGAAATGCTAAAACAGCAATTTTTCAATGATAGATCACCATTGGAAATGTTTCAGGTGGGAACGACATGGACACCCTCCAACCTGAAACCTGGGCATGTTGGATTTGGCTATCATTTTTTGCAAAACTCCATCTTCTTCTTTTACTTGCCTTCATCCCTCTGATGAGATGTGGGGGAATTAAAACTGAACATGGAAGAGTTCTGAAAATGCTTCAACAAAAAAAATGAATAGGCTCAGAGATGTTGGTATGAATTCAATTCGCCATATGTCCACTTAATGATTATTTGGAAACAAGGAACAGACCTCCCACAGACAGTTCTCTGTGTTACTAGATTTCTTCAAAGCATGGACTCAGAATACAATTTATTTTGAACTTGAAAGTGGGTAAGAAGCAGGACCCATGTAGACTAGTAAATGAATTTAACCAATTCGTTGGATGATTGTACAAAAAGACCTTTATTTACATATATATGGGAATTGTAGACTTGAATCCCTTTGTATTTAAAGACGTCATATGATCAATTTTGGAACATATGGAGGGGAAGGGTTACAACGGCAGGTACAAGTGGTGGAATCATCATGCAAAATTTGTGCCATATCAAAGAATCCTGACTCTGGAGAGAAACGACTGGGGTTCCGTTTAGAAAATTGTTTCTTAAGTGTCAGCATTTTTATTTCTTATGTAGTAATGTAATAGCTATTGCTCTTGGTTATTGTAAAATTCAAGTAGACAACATGTGAAAACAAAAACACTGGGTAAGTGGGATTCATTATTATTATTTGAATTACACGTTGAAAAAGGTCTGGGGCATCAGGCACAGCTACTCCTTAGGATACTTGGGGGATTGGTTCTGGGACTCCCTGCATATACCCAGATCCTCACGTAATAAAGTTCCACAGTCAGCCCTGCAGATTTGCTTTTATGAAACTTTGGTTCTCCATACACACGAGTTTCTCATGCCTTGAACACTTTTTGATCTGTGTTCTCTTGTGAGAAAGATCTGAGCATAAAAGGACCTCACAGTTCAAGTCTGTGTTGTTCAAGGGTCAACTGTAAATGATAAAATGGGCATTTTTCTTTCTAGGGATTACATCTATAATGGGCTGGAACTGGTTCATTTCATTTGCACTGGCTCTGACAGTTGATAAATTTTCAGAAATTAGGTGAGCTGATTGACATCCTATTGATAGCTTGAAATTGGCCATTGTGGGAAGGCTTATGACATAGAAGTTGGCAAGGATCACAAATGGGCTTTGCAAGCCTTTCTATCCCCTTTCCCAAGAACCAGTTGGCCAGCATGTCAGTGGATAACATATTCTGTATGCTTGAATAGTGTGCTAGAAATCTGTGGCTATGTAATAAAACACTGCAAATTTAGTAGCTTAATACACCAGCTATCATTTATTATTTCTTACATCTGTGCAATGATTGTTCTGAGCTCAGTGGTTCTGGAGTTCTACATAGTCTGAGCTAGGGCTGCATTAATACAGAGCTTTGGCTGAACTGCTAGATGAAGAAGGCTTCTTCTCAGGCCTGGCAGCTGGTGTTGGCTGTTAACTCAGGGCTCACCTGAGGCCGTCTACAGGAGCATCTAGGTTCTCCTCTACCTGCTCCCTAAAATGACCTGAGCTTTTTACAGCATTAAAATTCAGTTTCTAAGTGGGAGCATTTCCAATGTGAAGATGGAAGCTCCAGATTTCTTAAGACCCAGTCACAAAAGTTATACAATTTTATTCCCAATACATTCTCTTGATCAAAACAAATTGTAAAGAATTGGTTACCGTGTGTCAATTCATCATAAATATCTTGACATCTAAATCCATGTAAGACAAAGATTATTCATTAAATTGTAGATGCTAACATTTTTAATGATTTTCCTCCTGTAACTACTTCTTTAACTGGAGATAAGTTGTAGAGCTTTATGCTACATTTTTCCACAATGAACATTTTCTTTAGTTTTGACGTTCCATCTATGTCACTGGCTATAATATATCAAACTATTGAAGACTTGCCAAAATAGATTTTTTAAAAAAAATTTACCCCATATTCTCTAAAACACAATAGATAGTTAGAAGAGTTTATCAAATGTTTCGAAGAATGAAAGGAAGCCAGTCGTCAGTCTAATCAGAAGTTGTTTGAGTGGCCAGACGATTTGAGTTTGTAAGGCTACAAAAGGCAGTGTCACAGCCATCTTATTAGAGAAAAGGACCCAGCTGGGCTCGAAGTAGACTGGACCACTATACCCCATGAAGTCTAGGGAGGCCCTGCTGGGTAGTAGACATCACAAGATATGGGATGTATGTCAGTTAGGGTGCTCCCAGCTGCAAGAAGCAGAAAACATAATTAAGAGAGAATTAACATCTCACATAAAAAGAAATCTTGAGTTCGATGGTGCAGGGTTGCTTCATTTAACAGTTCAATCATGTCAAGGATGTCTGTCTGCTTTTTTGTTGTTGCTCTCAGCAAGCCCCCTGCACAGTAGCTAACACTACCTTGCACTGCCCAGATCTAAACACCAAATCCTCACATGGCAAAGTCTAAAAGCCAATCTTGTGATCCAGTGAGGGGAGTAGGAGTGGATAATATTTCTCTCATGTCTCTTTTTCTTTTTCTTTTGGAAGGAACATCTTCCCCCAGATACCCTTTATCAAATTTCTTTCTTTTTTATTGTTTGGGATTCATTGAGGGCACAAAGAATCATTTATCCAATTTCTTCTTACATTGCTTTGGCCAGAACTGGGTCTCTTGCTTACCCCTCAATTCAACTATTCACTAGCAAAAGGGAGTTGGATGTCATCATCCAGCTTAGCCAATCCCCTGGAACTCTGGAAGGCTCTGTCTTTCTTGGACACATTATCTGATATCTGACACCATTGGACTGGCAAAGAAGGAAACATGACTGTTGGGGCAACTGCTGGGTTTATTCTTAACACGTCAAAGTGGCTCTGTGGGATGGATCCAGCCATTAGCACTGTTTTGGCAGCTGGAAGTGCAAAAGCACATTGCAGACCTATCAGGTAGGTGGAGGGTTCCAGAAAAACAGGCTGCAGGTGAGGCGGTCTCAGCAGAAACTCACACAACAGCAGAAATTACCTTAGATTTATTGAACACTTATAATGAGGTCTGAAAATTAAGTTTGTCAACTCATCCTAGAAAAAGTTCTCCATCCCTCATTGCTGACTATCTATGGTCACCTTCAAAGTACTCCCCTTGGGAAGCTATTCACCAACACCAGCACCTAGTCTACTTTTCTAAGCAACTTGAGAACTCTTTTTCTGGAATGACCATCAGAGCTGGCATTGTATAGCACACAAAACCATACAACAATATCAACACCACTCGGCAAGACTCTGCCGATGAGCCAGGCGCGGTGGCTCACGCCTGTCATCCCAGCACTCAGGGAGGCTGAGGAGGGTGGATAGCTTGAGCTCACAAGTTTGAGACCAGCCTGAGTAAAAAGTGAGATCCCATCTCTTCTAAAAAATAGAGAAACTGAGGCAAGAGGATCGTTTGAGCCCAAGAGTTGGAGGTTGCTGTGAGCTATGGTGCCATGGTACTCTACCCAGGGTGACAGCTTGAAACTCTGTCTAAAAAAAAAAAAAAAAGACATTGCCAATTTTGACACAAATGCAGCTGTGAGATACTGATACACCAAGATTATAATTAAACTTTACTAAGTTGTTTGTTTGTCCAGTGGTGGAGAACTTAATTGCCAAACTTCATACAAGAACAATAGCTCTGATGGGCATATCAGAAAAAGAGTTCCCCAATTGCTTTGAAGGGTGGACTGACATTGGTGCATAGCTTCCCAAGGGGAGTATTTCCAAGGTGACCATAGTGATATTCGGCAATGAGATCTATAACACTTGTTCTAGGATAAGTTCATGAACTTAATTGTCAGATCTTTGTATGCACCAACCACAAGGCTAGAAATCCCTATACCCTCATCCAACATCAGATTTAAACAGGAAGATAATATTAGCTGATATCTGACACCATTAGCTCCATTTTAGGAAAGAGGTCCAGCAAGAAAACTGTTAAGAGTTAGTGGAGCTGGAAATTAAAACTCATGTCTTGCTAATGCCCAGGATAGTCTGGCTCAACACCGTGCTGGGGAGCCCCCACTTCATACTCTGCCTTATGCCTTATGGTAAATATTCCTCTTTCCCTACCTAACTCTTCAACGTTGTCACCTCTCAACCACCCCCACACCACTGCTGAAAGGGAAGAAGGGAGTGAATTGTAAAAACCAGAAGTCTCCAAACTTTCTGATATGTCCCAATCTATCCTCTCAAAGTACTCAGGAAGTAATAAGAAAAGCAAAAAACAAGTCATACAAACAATGGTGAAAGCACATTGCAGTCTTTTATTTAATGCCACTGACCTCATCAATTTGACCAATTTCAAAGGGGGACCGATGGTTGGCTGCATCGGTATCGGGGTGAATATCTTGAATACTCAGATTAAAACTTAAATTGGTTTTGAGATTCAGAATTATTTTGATATTGGATATTTTCACGGTTAATGGTACTAAAAGACCTCACTGCATAAATGCTTTGACCTCAGAAATTGGGTGAGATACAGGAGATTACCTGTATGTCCTGGTTCTTTCTAGCCGTCTGATGGAGAAAGTAGATGATTGACCTCTGCTACAGAGGACATTTCAGCAAGAAAACAGTCATTAGATTCTTCATATAGCTTTCCTGACTAACCAGCCAAGTTTATCAAAGATTATTATGTTTTCCTCTGAATCTTTGGGAGGCCGCTTTATATAGGCTCCTCTTTGTGGGAAATAGTCCCAAGAGGGACTAATCCAGGAGGCTTTCTTGTATGGCAAATGTAGCCAGGGGGTAATTTTGGCAGGATATTTTCAACTCAGACATTAGGTTGTTTGTGGACCCACAAACACATTGCCCTCTGTTCAGCAGAGTGAAACAAACTTTCAGCATTACCTGTAACATTTTTAATAGAGAGTCAACCTCCCCATACAGAGCAGAATCTCTGTTGTTCACCACCTTCCTAAGTTGACCTGTTTTCATGGACTGGACATGCACTCATGGAAGTGCTCAATGGAAGTTCCTTAGGTTGACCACCTCCATATGTTGACTAGTTTGTCCCTCGGTGGTCCATTTACAGAAGTTCTACTGTATAATGCTTCTTTTTTGACATGCAATCTATTTTGTAAGAAGGCAAACATCCAGAGAGAATCACACAATTCAGGCAATTATTCAGATCCTCTGATCCCGAAATGTTTTACTATTTGTTTTATTAAAATGTTTTACAAATGGCCACATCATTATCTAGGTTTTACGGCTTTCATCCTAAATATAGTGGCATTTAGACTGTGCTTAAACTTTAGGCCTGAATAAGTGGTATGATCTCTCTCTCTGTCTCTTTTTTTTTTTTTTTTGACAATGCCTTTTTTTTCAGTAAAAGAGATCAAGAACTTGGTGATAATGTATCAAGAAACAAATTGAAAAACAACAAGCCAAACTTCCCAGAGGTGCCTTTATCCTAGTTTCTCTCGGTGCAAAACAGTCCTAGTGGTGGCAAGCATTTCCCCAGGGAGGTCATCCAACCAACAGCTTGAAAAAACAGTGCTTCTGGAAGCCTTTGCTCGGGAGAATGAATCAAAGTGATTGTTGGGGTACTCAGATTGGCCAGATTCTTTGTTCCATGGGTAAAATGGCAGCTGCAAAAGATGGGATCAAAACACATATTTTAGGAAAGAAAAGCAATTTAAACAAAAACACACTGCCTGGCCGTAGTGGCCCTTAGGTTCTAGTAAATTACAGCAATTGTTGCCAGTGTGAGGTGCGTGTGGCTCAGGCAGGTATTGGGGAAGGAGGGGGAGGGCACCACTGCTGGGCATCTGGAGGGGGAAATCCATCCAGCTGCTGCTGCATGAGAGTGGGGGCTAATTCCCCCACAACCCAGGCAGTCCATTCTGCGTGCCCCTGCATATCATCAGACAGACATGTCGCAGAAGGAACAAAAAGTCACTTTCAACCTCAGGCTTTCTAGGGAAAGAAGAATGAAAGGCCTGATTGTCCTTTTGTGTTCCATGAAGGTGGGTCTGGAACTCTGTCTGTCAGTAGGGACTGGAGAGAAACCCTGGCTCCCCCTGGGAGTCCCTCTTTGACCTGCTTGGAGGGGAAACATTTTGAATCATACGTTAATAAAATACATATCTGATTATTAACTCACTGCCACGGGAAGCGTGGGCTCACTGCTTAATTTCTCTTAGGATTTCACGCACAGTGCCATCAGAAAAACGTATCTGAAGCCTTTTCATCACCTACTCTTTCTAGTTAATCTCCTTCAGCCATCATGATCAAGGAAGAAATTAATTTCCTGCCTTGGTGAGGAAAGTTTTAGCTTTCGAAATAGACCAGACTTTCCTTCCTGCTCTTTCTCTTCTTTAACCCTTTTTTCTTTGAACCTTACAAAGAACAAATTCTGTAATGATAAGGGTATAAGTTTAGAGCTTCTTGGCTCAGTGCCTGTAGCTCAGCGGCCAGGGCTCCAGCCACATACACGGGGGCCTGGCAGGTTCGAACAGGGCTTGGGCCTGCCAAACAACAACAAAAAATAACCAGGCATTGTGGTAGGCACCTGTAGTCCCAGTTACTTGGGAGGCTGAGGCAAGAGAATCACTTAAAGCTCAAGAGTTTGAGGTTGCTGTGAGCTGTGATGCCATAGCACTCTACCGAGGGTGACATAATGAGACTCTGTCTGAAAAAAAATGAAAAGTTTGAGCTTCTTTCCAAGTTAAAACCTGCCATCTCTCACTGAATTACCAACCTACAGGGTTGTATCTTTGAGTGATATCTAAAGAAAACCAGAAAGCTTCGCAATGTCCAAATTTATCAAGCCCTTACGTTGTGAATTCATATAATACATCTATATGGTGATATTAATAACATGCCTCCCTCCTGTTCACCTTTCTAGAACCTTTTCTCTCTCCTCTTCCCTTTCATCCACAGGAGACAAATGTGCTACACTGTAACTGTGACCCTATTGGGGTGATTGTTCAGGGTTGGTTAATGAAGTGGGATCCCCCCCCCCCCCAGCTTGGGACAAGGAAAATGGGTCAAGCTTACTGTTCAGAGCCATAAAATTTCAAAGATATTGGCTATAATGCTTTCCACATGTGGCAACAGCTGGTCTGTACTGACAGAGAAGGTGAATCATGGCCGTTTTGCTGTCCTTGGTTGCAATTTTCTTCTTGTGAAATCAAGTCATATTCTCTCCTTGGGTTCCATGAAACATCTCAGTAACCTCATTCATCATTCTTTATCTTCTGCATTTAAAACTAGTTTGAGTTGAGTCTCTGTGTCACTTGTGGGGCATAAAGTCCCAATTGACTTCCGTGTTTACATGGATGGAGCTAGAACATAGTCTTCTTAGCAAAGTATCTCAAGAATGGAAGAAAAAGTATCCAATGTACTCAGCCCTACTATGAAACCAAGTTATAGCATGAAAGCTATAACCCAATGATAGCCCAAGAATATGGGGAAAGGGAATAGGAAGGGGAGGGGAGGGGGGAGGCTGGGTGGAGGGAGGGTAACTGGTGGGACCACACCTATGGTGCATCTTGAAATTTACTAAGTGTAAAATACAAATGTCTTAACACAATAACTAAGAAAATGCCGTGAAGGCTACGTTGACCAATTTGATGAAAGCATTTCAGATTGTGTGCAAAACCAGCACATTGTACCCCATGATTGCATTAATGTACACAGCTATGATTTAATAAAAATAAATAAATAAAATAAACTGTAGTAGTTAATAAAAGGAAAAAGAAAGTCAGATTTTCGCTTCTGGTATAGGGCTGTGCTTTTTACTGAAGAGGGGATGACACCTTGGCTTGGTGAAACGACAACAGAGTGAACAGCAAAGGTTGGTTTAAATTCCTATTTTTGTCATGTGCTAAGTCTGTGCCCTTGATTAAATCACTCTGCCTCTCTGATAATGCTACCTCCCTTGCAGTATTGTTTTTAGGTTAAGAAATAGAACATGGAAAGCAGCAAGCATAATAGGTACCCACTGAATGGGGAACTGTACTCTTAAAAATAGCTGCTGCAATTACTTCAAAAGGCCTCTCCAAAGTACAAACCTACAAAGCAGAGCCAGACTTTATTTGCTTCATTTCTTTTTTCTTTGCTCCCCTCTCTCCTCCATCCTTCCATCTTTTTTTCTCTTTTCTTCTTCTAAGTTTATTTCCCTTTCAGAGAACCAGAAATGGCTAGGAGCTTGTGTGTTGACTCATATGATTGCTGGGAGTCAGCTTCGGGGCTCGTGCTGGACTCCTTGTGAGCACACGTTCTTGCCAGAACAATTTTCTCAATTGTTTTAGACCCTCCTGCTTCTGAGTTCAGGGTTTTCAATATGACCCTCGGCCTTATGTCAGGGACCTCAGGGATTCAGCGGCAGAGATGTGCACACAAGTGGTGACTTGAGGATTGTTACCTGTGGGATGTAGCTATGAACTAGCTAGGGAGCCAGCAATAGGATGGAGATAGAGGGAGAATCAGACATGGGGGGCAGGCACAGCTGGGTATTAACCCATCCCACACATGGGGAGCGCTAGACCCGGGATGACCCCTCAGATTTGTCCAAAACAGAATCAAGGTAGTCCAATTTTTGTGCACCTGTGTGCAGGATGGATCTTGGAATGGAGGCTATTCCAGGAAGAGTGCATAGCCTGGGTCAAGACTGCTCCCTTCAGCCAAGGACAAGTTCCAGAGAGGAGCTCGGCTGTGAGTAGTGAGCAGCTAGCTCTCCCAGCACCTTCAGGAAGGAGACCTGGGGTCCTTAAGAGGGTATCTGGCCTGTTCCTCAGAGTATCCACCACTCTCCCACTCAAGTGCTATGTGTCTATTGATGCATCATTGCAGGAACTGAATATTGAGCAAAGGGGTCTTTATACAACAGGGAAGCCAACCATATAAACACCACTAGAACATATTTTTATAACATCACTCTAATTTCTTAATCTCAGAGTAACCTGTTGACTTGTGTGATTTGGGAAAAAAATATTCCATAGTCATAGTCTACAAGGAAAATATTCCTTATAGCAGAAAGTGGTAAGACATTACCAATTATAGTCTCATCTTTAGTGGTCAAAAGAAGTGCTAAATTCCATATGGTGAGGCCATCATCTCCATTTTAGGGTGGTGTATTTTAAATCCTGAGATGGGATGGTCCTAGGAAATGTATCCACTAATCTCCGTAATCCGACAGGGCACAAAGACAAAAGACCCGCGTTGCCAGCACAGACCTGGAATGGACTTGATGGGCTGAAACTGATGAGGCATGAAATTTGGGGCCTTAAGGACTTAATACAATGGATGGATAAAAAAGGGAAGATGAAGAGAGGAGAATTTAAAATTTCACCCTACCTTATTTTGTGTCTCATTCAAAAGAAAATGACAACATACTTGATGTCAATCAGATTGGGAATAGTTCTCTTTGAAGACACCTGAATGGTTTGTTAGAGCTTTGTTTGGCTTCCAAAGCCAGGACATTCACCCCTAAACAATTCCATTGTAGGATCTCCACACTCAGGATTTTGTCAAAGACTCAATTATTCTTTTATTTAATGGGCTCCTACAACACTAAAAGACCATTGGGTGGTCCTGTTTCTGTTTTCCAATAAGTGATTTTGCCCCTGAAGTGCCTGCCTAAACTCTGGTCCAGTGATAAGTTCATTGTGGAAAGAAATGTTATTTACTTCTTTGTGTTATGCTTTCAAAAAAGATATACTGCTAGGGAAATTCTATTTTATTTTTTTTTTTTGTTTGTAGTTTTTAATAAAGATTCAGAATATTATGGGGATACACACATTTAGTTACATAATTTGCTTTTGTATATTTTTTAAGTTTTTGGATTAATATAAGGGTATATAAGATTAGGTCATTACATTGTTTGCATTTGTTAGGTAACATCTGAGTTGTAGTTGAATCCTTCACCCAGGAGGGGTGCCATATTCCTCTACATTATACCCATTAGGTGGGAGCTTACTGAGCCCCCTTCCCTTCCTTCCACTTACCCCCTTCTTGAATTTAATCGTAATTTTTCTCTCCTGTGGGCCTGTAGTTATTCATCTACTAGTTTCAAATTAGTATTGAGTACATGGGTGCTTATTTTCCATTCTTGAGATGCTTTACTAAGGAGAATATTCTTCAGCTCCATCCAGGTAAACACAAACTATGAAGTCTCCATCTGCTTTATGGCTGAATAGTATCACAAGGTATACAGATACTGCAGTTTATTAATCCATTCATGGGTTGATGAGAACTTGGGTTATTTCTATATCTTTGTGATTGTGTTGCTGCTGTCAACATTCAAGTGCAAATGTCCTTATGATAAAATTATTATTATTTTTCCTTTCTAGATAGATGCCTGCCTATGGGATTGCAGAATCAAAGGTAAGGTCAACTTATTTATTTATTTATTTTGAGACAGAATCTCATTTGGTTACTCTTGGTAGAGTGCCATGGCATCTTAGCTCATAGAGACCTCAAACTCTTGGGTTCAAGTGATCCTCTTGCCTCAGCCTCTGAAGTAGCTGGGACTATAGGCATCCACCACAATGCCCAGCTAGGAAAGTCTACTGTAAGCTGAGGATTCTCCATACTTCTTTCCAAAAAGTCTGTCCTAGTTTGCAGTCCCACCAACAGTGTGTAAGTGTTCCCCTCTCGATATCCAGCTCTGGGACTTTGCAATGTGGGCGATTCTCATTGGGGTTAGGTGATAGCTCAAGGTGGTTTTGATTTGCATTTCTCTGATGACTAGGGACAATGAGAATTTTTTTCACATGTTTGTACACTTTAAGTCAAAGTTATAAGTGTGTCCTTCACCCAGAAAGTATGCATTGTACCTGTTAGGTGTGGATTTACCCAACCCTTCCTCCCCACTCCCACCTACTTGACCTGACTTTGACTTCCATACATGCACGTTAAGTGGTGATCAACTGGTTCCAGCTTAGTGTTGAGTACATGAGGTGTTTGTTTTTCCATTCTGTGATACTTCACTTGGAAGAATGGTTTCTATTTCCATACAGATTGTTATAAAAGATACTCAATCACCATTTTTTAATGGCTGAGCAGTGTTTCGTAGTATATATACATCACTTTTTATTAATCCACTCATATTGATGGGCATTTCAGTTATTTCCACATCTATGTGGTCGTGAATTGTGCAGCTATAAACAATTGAGTGCAAGTGTCTTTATGATAAAATGTCCATTTTTCCTTTGGGTAAATACCTAGTAATGGGATTGCTGGATCAAATGATAGGTCTGCTTTTAGTTCTTTGAGGTATCTCCATATTACTTTCCATGGAGATTGTACTAGCTTGCAATTCCCCCAACAGGGTATCAGTGTTCCTTTCTACCTCCCATCCATGCCAGGATCTGTTCTGTTTGGGACTTTGATAAAAGTCATGGAAAATAATACTTCAAAGCTAATTGTTTTGACTAATATATAATGGCAGGTTATTTGTAGGTTTAAATGCCCAGTAGTTTTTCTTTCTCCTGGAAACTATTGGCCTTCTAATTCCATCCATATAATTGTGCCAAGGAATACACCATGCCCTGCTCCTGCCAGAGTTGGTTGCTCTTGGGGTGAGCATTTGGCCAAGACAAGGTCAATGTTTTCTTGTTTCCAGAATTTAAAAACTGGAATGAGGGCAGGGAAGCCAGATTATCATTGTTAGTGGGATCCGCCAGATGTAAATCTTGGAGACGGAAGATGGCCTTGGTCCTTGCCATGTAGAGCATGCCATTATGTGGGGATAAGAGAGGAAATAACAGTTGGAGAGAGAAAGAGAGAGTAGGCAATGTATATATACCTGTTTCCAATTTTTTTCTAAAGCTTAAACAAATTTCTAATCTTTGCAAAATTTGCCTGGTCAGCTCTTACTTGGTTACTTCAAATACCTCAGTATTCTTTCTATAAATACTCTTTTCTGTTAGCACAAACTGTTTCTAACATCTCTATTAAATGACAATTACCAGTCTACTGGATTTAGGATAGACCCTAAATCCAGGATTATCTCACCTTGAAATTTTTAATTATATCTGCAAAGAACCTTTTCCAAGATAAGTTCACATTTATAGGTCAGCTCCTGGTGAACTATCTTTTAAAAAGTCCCTATGACGGTTCTAACTCAGGACTGATTTTTCCCTCCAGGGTTAACTGGTTTGGAAGCAGTTTTGTTCAGCACCACTTGGGTGGGTGGTGCTAATGACAAATGGAAGATGGAAACTTGGGGTGATACTTAGCATCCTGCAATGCACAGGACAGTCCCCACAACAAAGAGTGATCTGCTCTGTAATGTCACCAGAGCTTGAGGAACCCTGCCTTAGGCATACAGCTATTGCAATAACATACCAACCTGGCTGAATTCACTGTGGACAGCTGATGTAAATGCTAACTAAATGCTAAGAGTGACTTTATAGAATTGGCGATTACTTAGGGGAGTTATTACTACACCATTTAATAAATAATCAATTGCAATTAAGTGTCAGGAAGCAGAACAACTGCCTAATTATTTCACACATGTAAAGTCGTATATTCCCCAAATGGCTTATATTCTTATTTGTACAAGTTTAAGATTCACATTTTTCATATTCTCATCTTACTGAAATCTGAAATGAATATAATATATACATTTAATGTGTATATTCAGTGTGGCATTGATTCTTACTCTGCCTTAAGGACTGTTATTAAATTGATGGTGTTTCCCATAATACACGTTATCTGAGAATCAAAGATATGATATCATAATTTATATTTTGCTTCTAAAAAGCACTGAAGTAAATAGAAAGTGCTTTTTAAGTTCCCATCCCTTTTTTTCTTCCTGTACAAATTGCAAGGCCTTCTCTACGAGATACTGAATCAGAATCTCTGAAGACAGACGTAGAGACAGTGTTCCTGCAGGTTTCCCAGGTGATTCAGAGTCAGCACCCACTCTCCAGATTTAGAGACTACAGCCATGAAGAAAATACTAAATTTGGAGAGAGGCTTTTAGTCCTCCACAAATTATATGACTTGGAGTAAGCTAAATAACCTCTTTGGACATCAGCTTCTTCTTTAAAATAGCAGTTCTCAAACTTTGGCGAACCATTAGGTTCATCTTGATTGATGTAAGCACTGTCTCAAAGACTCCACGAGTCCATAATAATACAAACTAGGCAATGAATAAGTCAGGGAGAGAGAGAAAGAAAGGAAAGTTCCTTTTTTTTTTTTGGAGACACAGTTTCACTCTGTGCCCTGGATAGAGCACTGTGACATCATAGCTCACGGCAACCTCAAACTCTTGGGCTTGAGCAATCCTCTTGCCTTATCCTTCTAAACAGCTGGGAACCTGCTGCAATGCCTGGCTAGTTTTTCTATTTTTAGGAGAGACAAGGTATCACTCTTGCTCAGGCTGATCTTTTTTTTTTTTTTTTTTGAGACAGAGCCTCAAGCTGTCCCCCTGGGTAGAGTGCTGTAGCATCACAGGTCACAGCAACCTCCAATGCCTGGGCTCAAGTGAGTCTCCTGCCTCAGCCTGCCAAGTAGCTGGGACGACAGGCACCTGCTACAACACCTGGTTATTTTTTGGTTGCAGCCATCATTGTTGTTTGTTGCGCCTGGGCTGGATTCGAACCTGCCACTTTTGGTGTATGTGGCTGGTGCCTTCGCCACTTGAGCCATAGGTGCCGAGCCTCAGGCTGGTCTTGAACTCCTGAGCCGAAGCAATTCACCTGCCTCGGCCTCCCAGAGTGCTAGAATCACAGGTGTGAGCCACCAGGCCAAGCCAGTAGAAGACCATCTACCTCATAGAGAAGGAGTCACAGGGACAAAAAAATCAGCAATGGATGCCGAAACTGGTGATCACAATTTGCCGTAAAACAGGACGTTTGCGTAGTTTCAAAATATCTCCTCACAAATTACTGATTATTTACAAAGTGAAAAATAGTAACTCCACAGTAGATCAACCTGGCAGACATCACCTTAACTCAGTGTCCACGGCTAATATCACCACAAAGTGACATCACCTGCCTCTTGATGTGATGCAACATGAAGACTCCAAGAGCACGTTAGTGACACTGCTGCCCAACGTGCGAGACCTACACCTAAAAACGAGGAGACGTTGGTCAGGCCCAAACTGAAGGGCATTCCACCAAATAACTGGCACACGCCCGTTTTGGTTTCAACGTCAAGAAACACAGAGAAAAACTGAGAAACTCTTATATGTTAAAGGAGACTAAAGAGACATGACAACTTAAAACAATGCATGACCCTGGCTAGGGCAATGAACTAAATTTAAATGTAGACTACGGATTAGATCACAGCAGTGGGTGGTGCCTATGGCTCAAAGGAGTAGGGCACTGGCCCCATATGCTGGAGGTGGTGGGTTCAAATCCTGCCCCGGCCAAAACAAAAAACCAAAAAAAAACCTGCAAACAAACAACAGAAGAAAGAATAGATCACAGCAGTGTATTAATATTAAATTTCCTGGTTTTGATAATAGGATTGTAGGTATATGAGATAATCATCATATTCTTAGAAAATCAACATTGAAATATGGTATTTAGGGGTAGAAGGGCATGATTTCTGCCATCTGCTCTCAAATGGTTTAGGGAAAGGAAAAAAATTATCTATTTGTCCATTTCTAGGTCTACTGAGAGAGATAATGATGGAGAAAATGACATCGCCTATACAAATTGGTTAAGCTGAGCATAGGGAAAGTCTTTATATATTCGTGTGACTTTTTTCTAAGTTTCTACTAAATAAAAAGTTAAAAGATCACCCCTACTCTTTCCCCCCAGTTTTTTGTGACGAATATTGGTTATATTTATGTGCTGCAGAGAAGAAAGCTGAAGGAGATCATAACGGTAATTGACAGAGCTTAGTTGAAAGAGTTTTTAAACTGATTAAATATTTTTCTGTATTTATTTTTTAACTTTCCTGGGAGGCAATCAGTCGTCACTATCCAAAGCTGAGTTCATGCACGTGACGGAATAGCAAAGGTAATAAAGGCAGCTTTGAGAGGAGCCCTTTATACTTGCCCTGGAGAAAGGGGTCTCACCCTGTGGCCCTGTGAAATGCAGATTCTGAGGCCAGGCATGGTGGCTCATGCCTGCGATTCTAGCACTCTGAGAGGCTGAGGTGGGTGGATTGCCTGAGCTCACAAGTTCGAGACCAGCCTGAGCCAGAGTGAGACCCCATCTCTAAAAATAGCTGGGCGTTTTGGTGGGTGCCGGTAGTTCCAGATGCTTGGGAGGCTGAGGCAAGAGAATCACTTGAACCCGAGAGTTTGAGGTTGCTGTGAGCTATGACTCCATTGCACTCTGCTGAGGGCGACAAAATGAGACTCTGTCTCAAACAAACAAACAAAAAAATACAGATTTGGATTCAGCCAGTCTGGAGTGAAACCCAAGATTCTGCATTTCTTTTTATTTTTTTATTTTTTTATTTTTTTAAATTTTATTGAATGGTAACTATGTACATTAATGCACTTCTGGGGTACAGTGTGGGGTTTTCACATGCAATCCGAAATACTTCCATCAAACTGATCAACACAGCCTTCATACTTTTCTCAGTTATAGTTTTAAAACATTCTGATTCTACTCTTAGAGAGTTTCACTTGTACCCCTGTAAGATATACCTCAAAAATGGTCCCTCCAATCCCCCTCCTTCCACCCATTCCCCCCTCCCTTCTCACAGATTCTGCATTTCAAGCTCACAGGATGCTACGGTCCTGAGCTCTGCATTCTAAAAAGCAATGCTTCCCCTACAGCAGGCATCCCCAGGCCTTCAGTATAAAGTTTTACTGCAACACCCAGTTACATTCATTTGATTATACGCTGTCTATGGCATAGTCGAATAGTTGCAAAAGAAACTGTATAGCTCGTATACCTTCAATATTTATTAACTGACCTTGTAGAGAAAAAGTTCAAGGACCACTGGTCTAGAGTGATTACTATCACAGAATCTGGTGTAAGAATGTCTGAATTTGCATCTGGGCTTTGCCTCCTGTATCTGTGTGTCTTATCAGCTTCCCAGAATCACAGTTTGCTGTCTGAGGAAGGGATAATAATAGTCCGGGCTCCATAGAGTTGCTGGAGGATTTAGCAAAACAATACCAGTAAAGGGTTAGTGCTCAAGCAGTAAGTATGTCTGAGATACCCTGGGATGGACTGGAAAGCTCCATTCCTTGGCTCCACTGCCCAGAGATTCCATTCAGGAGGCTGAGCTGGGGCCTGAAAAGCTGTTTTTGAAACCCGCCTTGCTAAAGAGTCTGATAAGAGTGATCTACAGGGCAACCCTTTGAGGCAAATATGTAGCAAGTCTCGTGTCTACTAAATGCTCTTGGCCCCACCCTTCTTTCTCTCCTTCCCCTTCCTCTCCTCATTGTCTGTCATCACCTGTCTGCGGACACCTGCCCTGGCCCCAGGTGCTCTATATCAACCAGCTCCTGAGTCCAAGTCCATTTCCCATTTTTGTCTCCAAAATTCTGGCATTGGAGTTTGTTCCTCACATAGCAATGACTCTCTCAAGAGAATATTTTGCTTTCTTCATGCTCAGAGCTCCTTTGGGGTGATGGTGTTTTCTCTCCTCTGCAGGTCTGTGGCTGCCCTTCCTCGACTTTGTTTTAAGATGATCATCGGCAGGTTCTACCTCCTAAGACCTGACCTCATCACGAAGGTGGGAGGAACTGGGAAGGACCACTGAGTGTGGGTGTGTGGTTCTTACCACTGCTGCCTGAAGGTAGTTGATGGGGCATTGCACTATCTGGCACACAGGGGCTCTAAAAAGGTTATTATGTTCTGTAAACATTAGGTCATTTCCTTTGGAACAAATTTGCCCTAGAAATAGCAGGTTCAATTTTTTTTTTGAAAATCAATGCAATTCACATCCTACTTCACGATATATTCACTAATGTAATAGCAGACTTCACAAATTGCCCAATACCATGTTCCCCCAACCCATGTTCCCCAACCTCAGCACAAACACACACACCCCCACCAAATATTTTGGCATTTATAAAGAAAGAAAGCTGTAAATGAATTTTAAACATCTTAGTATCAGTTTAAACCTCTCCAGATTTCTTAGGAATATTTTTTACCTGTCAAGATTTCAGTGGTGTCTGGTAATTTTCATTTTGTACTAGTAATTAGCTTAGTAGTTCACAAAACCAGACCCTGAGTCTTTTTAAATGGTCTCAAATTGTCCTTTGACATCTCAATTACTAGAGGAATAAAAGGTGGCATTTCTGAAGCAATAGAGAGTATTAGAGCTCATTTCTGAGCTAATTAAAAGTCACATTCTATTTTTTTTTTACAGTTCAGAATTTCTACTCTATAGCTACCTATGACCCTTGATTAAGGCTATATACTCAGGATGTGATTTTTTTTCCTTTATATAAGTTATGTCAGATGGAATATCTTGCTTAAAGAAAGTCTGAGGTATTATGCAAATGCTTTTAGTTTTTTATATAAAAAGGGAAAAGAGTGATATTTATCTCATTTTACATTTTATTTCTAGTTCTATGTACTGTCATTGTTTCATTTATTTACTTATTGAGACAGAGTCTTACTTTGTCACTCTTGGTAGAGTGCTATGGCATCACAGCTCACAGCAACCTCTGACTCTTGGGCTTAAGTGACTCTCTTGCCTCAGCCTCCCAAGTAGCTGGGACTACAGGCACCTGCCACAACTTCTGGCTAATTTTTGTTGTTGTTGTTGTTGTTGCAGTTGTTACTGCTATTTTAGGTGGCTGGGGCCGGGTTTGAACCCGCCACTCTTGGTATATGGGGCCAGAGCCCTACCCCCTGAGCCACAGGCACTGCCCCCATTACTGTTTTACTTCATGAAATTGAGGCCCTAACTATATATACAAATGATTCTAATAAAAATTGACATAATCAAGCAAAATCAGTTACATTTGGTTATAGTTTTTATATTTTATTATTCTGTTTTTAGAGATGTGGTTATTCAACTTTTCTTTTTTCATTTTTTTACTTTGAAATTTAGTTGAATTTTCAGTTCTTCTCCCTTTTTTTTTTGCCTGGCCATATCCCCCTCTTCTCACCTCATTCTATAGAGTATACAGCAAATTAGGTATCAAAGCAGAGGTCTAAAAATGATGTAAACATGGAAGGTTGAAAGAATAGAGTTCTGTCAAGAATGATGAGAGTATGAGGGAGAAATTAGTCTTGAGCTATGGTATGGATGTTTGTCCCCTCCAAACCTAATGTTGAAATTTGATTTCTAATATTGGGAGTAGGACCTAATGGTAGGTGTCTGGGTCATGGGAGTGCACGTTTTATGAAAGGATTAATGTCCTTCCTCTGGGGTAAGAGAGTTCTTACTCTGTTAGTTTCCAAGGGAGCTGGTTGGTTTTCTTGGGAGGTGGAGGGTTATTATATTTTTGTTTATTTGCTTAAAGCTTCCTAAATAATTGAAATTATGTGGTATGTTTAATTTGCTTATAGAAGATTTTTTTAGAATAATTACTAATGATTATTTTTTTCCCTCTAGTTGAACTTTTGGGGTTGATCCAGTTATTATAAGAGCTGGTTATTAAAAGGAGACTGGTACCTCCCTCCCCTCTCTTTTGCCTCCTCTCTCATCATGTGGTCTCTGCACACACTGGATCCACTTCACCTCCTGCCATGAGTAGAAGCATCCTGATGCCCTCACAACATGCAGAGGTTGGTGCCATGCTCCTGTACAATCTGCAGAACTGTGAGCCAAAGAAACCTACCTTCTTTGTCTTTTTTCTTTTTTATTGTTTCAGGTTAATTTGAAGGTACAAATAATTAGGTTACAATGTTTGCATTTGTTAGGTAGAGTCCCTCTTATAATTGTGTCCTGCTCCCAAGAGGTGTGCCATATACCTTAACATTGTGCCCATTAAGTGGGAGCACACCTATTCTCCTCCCTACTCCCTCATTCTCCCACCCCCACGTTGAATTGATTTGAGTTTTTCTCTTATGGAGGTATGTATTAGATCATCTACTGGTTTCATATTAGAATTGAGGATGTTGGATTCTTGCTTCTCCATTCTTCAATTTTTATTTAATTTTTTTTTATTTAATCATAGCTGTGGACATTAATGCAGTCATGGGGTACAGTGTGCAGGTTTTATATACAATTGGAAATATTTTCATCCAACTGGTTAACATAGCCTTCATGGCATTTTCTTAGTTATTATGTTAAGACATTTATATTCTACATTTAGAGAGATTCACATGTACCCTTGTAAGATGAACTATAGGTGTGGTCCCACCACTTACCCTCCCTTCACCCATCCTCTCCCCCGCCCCACCCCACCCACACCCCACTTTTTCTCTTCTCTTTGGGGGGGGGGGGTTGGGGGGGGGGGCGGGGGGGGGGGGGGGGGGGGGGGGGGAGGGTTATAGGTGGGATCACACCTATGGTTCATTTTATAAGGGTAACTGTGAATTTTTCCAAATGTAGAATATAAAATGTCTTAACACAATAATTAAGAAAATGATGTG
>CAUYQV010133226.1:0-35765 GCA_963574575.1 Galagoides demidoff | reverse complement strand
AGCTACTTGGGAGGCGGAGGCAGGAGACTCGCTTGAGCCCAGGAGTTGGAGGTTGCTATGAGCTGTGATGCCATGGCACTCTACCCAGGGGGATAGCTTGAGGCTCTGTCTCAAAAAAAAAAAAAAAAAAAAAAAAACTTGCTTGCAGCAAGATGAGAAGAAAATGGCAGAAGCCTGAACAGTTTAGGCATTTCTGTCTATGTGCCTTGTGTTGTGTAGAAAGACATGGCATAGGATATGTAAATGGGAGTTAAAGCAAAAAGAGGGGAGGCAGTGATTTGGAATTAAGATTATACTGTGTAGTAGATTGTTTATCTGAGTTTCTAAAAAGCATTATTCTAAACAATGGAATTTATTCTTTTAATTTTTTTCAATGAGTAGCCATTGTTTTATGTAACATTGGACTAACCAAGCAATAATATTCAGTTGTATAAGGCCCAGTGAGATTGTGTGATGTACGGGCTTCTAAGGCTTGTTGGTGATAACCCCAGTACCTACAGACAAAATCCCAGTGATGATTTCAGTGATGAACTGGTGTCTCGATGGTGACACATGGGTTAGAGTGATTCTTAGTCATTTATGCATTTTGTTAGCCTATAACTCTTTATAGCTGTGACTTAAAATTATATGAATATGTTTTATATGCTGACACCATCATCTGCAGGTTAGAGCCTAGATATTAGAGGTAAATGGCTTTTTGTTAATACACTAAGCGTGAAAGGGATTCTTTTCTCTACCCATCAGAATCTTTTCAAAAGGGATAAGGATGGGGTTTTATGTAATTCCTTAGAAAATTTTGTCTGGTGATCCTTTTGGAAATGTTGAGATAAAGGAAAAAAACCCTCATTTTTTTTTCTCCCTAGTGGATTCTTAGAAATTTGGAGAAATAAGGTGGAAATACACAGAGTACTTACTTTTGCTGCCCATTACAAATGTAAAAATGCTACCAAAGTCCAACTTACTATAATAAAGTGTTAACAGTAGTAATGATCTCTGGCACTGTGCTAGGTACTTTGTACACATTACCTCATTTAATCTTTGTGATAGTTATGTTTCATCGCTGACTTTAGAACACTGGAGGTTTATATAGGTGAGGAAACTGAGCTTTAGAAGAGTTAAGTCAGTTTGCTTGCTCTAATGATCTGATGTGGGCCCAGAAGAGTACACTTTGCTCAGACACTTTAAGGAATAATAAAGTACATTATTTAAGTACAAGTTGAATTGGTATGGTTTATTCAAGTGGATATTTACTAAATGAATTTTTCTTTTAATTTTATCAAATGGAGATATTATAAATGTAAAGATGCTTCATTTCTTTTAAGTTTATGTGAGAACTTGTGAGAAGAAACTAGCATTTTAATAAAATGGAGTTTTCTTAACTTAGTACTTCCACAGTACCACACACACATATGGAGAAAAAACACTTTCACAAAATATTGGTGGGTGAGGGAGGGGAAAATAATCCTTACCCTTAAGAATTCACTTTCTGTTGCATGGAACTCTGACCTGATCAAAGTCACTGGTTTTCTGAGCCATTCTTGATCTCTGATTGTGCTTCAAATGATTGTCTTTTATTGCCCTTTACCCCTTTTAAAACTGTCCTCCCTCACTTTAGAAGCTTGTGATTTAAAAGTTAGTGATAAGCTTCTTGATGCTAACATAGTAGATCTGAAAGTTTTAGAGAAAAGAACTTTAGTGATCTAACAGTCAAACTTCCTGACTTTTCAGATGAGAATATCCCTGTTTATTTTTTCTTTTGTTTGATTATTTACATCTATATATTAATTTATTTTGTATGCTTTAAAAATTGTAGTCTGAAGTAAGTCAAGCAGGAGGAGAAACCCAAAGTGAGTGTGTTTTGCAAAGACTTTCCTAGTAGGCTCTGTAGAATTTCAGACTAGTGTCCATCCAAACATGGAAAGTCTATATCATTTGAAGTGTCTTATAGCATCGTTTTAGCTAACTGCTTATTTTTATGAGCTATTCATATGTAAGTATTGATGTCTTCAGTTAAAATCTTCTGTAGCATGATGAATCAATGACAATTTTCAGTTGTAAATTCTAGTCTTAAACTTTACTCCCTTCTTTAGTTGTAGAAGTAGATATATTCAGTTTTTAAATGCCTGGTTTTCTCCAGGCTATTTTGGTAAAGAATTTTGGGCAGAAGTTTGATCTCCTGAAGTGACTGCTATAGGTGCTGACTTCAGATCAGGGAGCTCTGCAGTTAAATCTTTAGATCACATCTTTAGTATGTTGTTTCTTTAATGTCTTTTTAAGACAGTTTGGCATATCTGTTTTTTGTTATTATAATTATAGAACCTATGCAGTGTTGTCCATAGAATTTTGATTGAATATCTTTTTTTTTTTTTGAGAGGGAGCCTCAGGCTATCCCCCTGGGTAGAGAGCCATGGCATCACAGCTCACAGCAACCTCCAACTCCTGGGCTCAAGCAAGTCTCCTGCCTCTGCCTCCCAAGTAGCTGGGACCACAGGCTCCCGCCACAACGCCCGGCCATTTTTTGGTTGCAGCCATTATTATTGTTTGGCGGGCCCGGGCTGGGGATTTGAACCCACCACCTTAGGTGTATGTGGCTGGCGCCTTAGCCGATTGAGCCACAGGCACCGAGCCTTGATTGAATATCTTCCTGTATTTTTAAGACACTTCTGACTTCTTTAAGGCAGTGACTATGTTTTACATATATTTCTTTTGTGCTTCAGTTACAAAAAGAGGGAGGGGAAAATAATCCCTAGCCTTAAGAATTCACTTTCTGTTGCATGGAACTTTTTTTTTTTTTTGCATTTTTTGGCCGGGGCCAGGTTTGAACCCGCCACCTCTGGTGTATGGGACTGGCATTCTACTCCTATTTTAGCCATAGGCGCCGGCCCTTCAGTTAATCTTTTTAAGGAGCATAATGTAGCTTCAAGATGTCATTAAGGAATACATATATGCATTAATGTACACAGCTATGATTTAATGAAAAATCTTTTAAAAAAAAGGAATACATAAAGGCCAACTATATGAATTATACTTTATTCCTATAATATATTGCTGTTAATCAACAAATTTTTTCTAGGTGACATTCATTACTTACTTTGTCCTGTCAAGCAGTAAAAACTGTCTTCTGTTAAGTCATATCCAGTCTGTCTGTTTTCCAGTTTTAATGAAGAAACTGTTCTAGGGGTTACTCCCAAAGTTCTCATTAGTGCATTTCTTTTGTGCATTTGTCCATTTGTTGCTAAAAATAAAAACCACAAGACATTTTCTTCTTCACTGATTCTTCATGTCAGAATTTTTCCTGCTTCCATGTATTCTGACTATGAAAGAGAGGTTTGCTCAGATAATGCCAGGTTTCTGGGCAAGTGGTATGATTAGGTTAATAACTTAGTAAAATATGCTGCATTTGTAGATTCCCAGGAGGATATATTTTTGTAAGAGTTCCCTGCGTCTTGTTTACTAATGAAAAGAGGGAGAATTTTTGATGTATGTTTATTAGTGGGGCTTCTGAATATCTAATATGCAAATAAAATCAGGGCAGTTATGGTCATCATGTTCATAAAGAATTTAAAAACATGGCATGATACTGGACTTCTTTGGTTCTTACTAATCAAAATAATTCACCCAAGTTGGTTTTAGTTACTTTAGACACAACTGTGAAAAATGTTGAGAATGAAGTGTATGATGTTGAGAGACTCAAGTTAGGTAATATAATATGTGTCATCGAGTTTTTGTTTGTAAAATGAATGCCTGTAGGCATGTTTGCACCAAGGGAACATCTTGTTTGAACGCCTATGGGCGTTGTTTGTATAGGCGTTGTTTGTAGCCAAAAGGTTAATATATACAGGTTTGCTCTTTGTAGCCATATTTGAAATGATTTTAAGTTCATTGCTTATTATTTGATATTTGGAAATGATTCTTCTTGGAGAGGGTTCTATCAAAATGATAAAATGTATAAAACCTTTTGTAGGTTAGCAATTTGTCCTTATTCATTTTGTTGAAGAAGAAAAACATTATCTGGTTTATATGAAAACATTTGTTTACATTATTTATTGACTTGGTAATATGGTTTCCTCAGTTAATTGTAAATAGAAACCTAATTACTGTTAACAAAGAAAAAAATATCTAGTGTAGTCAATGTATAATTTTATGTTCTTTACTCAGTTAACATTTTTAATTTTCATTATACTCACATGCTTTCTTTCCTTTTTAAAGTATACTTTAGATGAGAATCTAAACTTATAGGTCCTGTGATCCTAAAGTATACAAAGTATTCTCATGAGCCTTTTGAGAATATGTCAGGGATGTAGGTCATTTTTCTCTTGTCTTTGAAATAAATGGATGGTGTGCTCTCATGGTGTCTTTCTGTCCATGTATTCTTGGTGCCCCAAGGAGTTGGTCTCTAAGTTGTTTGCTGTGGTTTCTTGCCCCTTTTAACCATTTTTTGGTATTTATTTAGAATTGAGTCAGTCCTTCCCACCTTACAACTTTAAAATAGCAGCAGTTGTTGTTTTCTTTAGGCTGAAATAGATGAAACATTTTTTAAATGATCACAGAAAGGGGCTTTTCCTTCTCTTTTGAAAGGAAACTAATATAAGCATTTTATGCTTTTCCAAAAGATCACACTAATAAAAAAGGTCATTTGTGATGTTTGAGTTTATATGTCATTATCATATATTAAAATGTATATCATTTATAATTGAGTTTATATTTTAAATTTAAGATTATATATCTTAAGTTTGAAAAGTAATTTTTTCAAAAATGTCAATTGTTTTTATTTTGGGCAACCACTAAACTAGTGGAAGTTGCTTTTAATTTGTTTTTCTCCTAGAATGCTGTGTATATAATTTGTATATTAAAAATTATTGATATCTCTTTCCCAAATGCAAAGTCAAATTTTAACAATATTTAAAAAACCAAACACAACAAACCCAAATGGAAAGAAATGCTTGCCTAGTCTTATCTTAAAAATTGTTTCATTCTCTAAAGAAATAAGAAAACTTTATTAGACCTAAGACTTTTGTCATAATTTAGTTTGATAATATGGATTGACTTAAATTCACTCCTTGGGATTCTGTTTTATCTTCCCTAATAGATTTTATAAAAGAAATTACTTGAGTAACATTTTGGGAAAGTTGGACAGGTTTCACAAGCTATCTTGGAAACAGATAAGACAGTTTTATACTAGTTAATATGACTGTCTTTTGGGTTAATATAACTTGTTTAAAAGTTTTATCTTTTTCTCTCTAATTAATAAAGTCATTATAAAATGATGATTATAAAAAAATTCAAATACAGTAGAACCTCCATAGTTGACCATTTCTTTAAGTTGACCTAATTTTCATAGACCAGACAAGCACCACATGTACTCAATGGAAGTTCCTTACGTTGACCACCTCTGCATGTTGACCAGCTTGTGGGTGGTCACCTTGCAGAGGTTCTACTGTCTATGTAACAGATCCCTGTAGTCAAACCCCCCTGGCTTTCATCCATTCAGCTTTCTTATATAGACTAGTATATTAATAGTATGTATTTTATTTTAAAAATTATTGATGTCTGCCTTTTAGGCCATCACTTTATAACCCCTGTCCAGATCTTCCTTATTCTCCTTACAAATGGACACTAATTGGATAATAACCATAATTTATTGTCTTATTCTTAACTGATGGACATCTAGATTTTGCAGTTAGTGCTGAAGTGAACATCTTTCTTCCTTTTTTCTTTTTTTTTCTTTGAAACAGAGTCTCACTTTGTCACCCTTGGTAGAGTATTGTGGCATCACAGCTCACAGCAACCTCTAACTCTTGGGCTTAAGTGATTTCTCTTGCCTCAGCCTCCAGAGTAGCTGGGACTACAGGTGCCCGCCACAATGCCTGGCTATTATTTTTGTTGCAGTTGTCATTTTTGCTTAGCAGGCCCAGGCTGGGTTCGAACCTGCCTGCCTTAGTGTATGTGGCCGGCGCAGTAACCACTGAGTAGGGGCGCTGCTCTGAAGTGAACATCTTTCACATACGTCTTTGTGTGTTTTGAGTAATTCTGTAGAAGTTCCTAGTAATGGAATTGTTAGATCAAAACAATATATATATTTAAAATGATAATAGATATTACCAAAGCTGCCCCCACCAGGTTTTATATTATACTGCCACTAGCTGTTTGTGGCCATGCCTGTTTACCTATATTCCTGACACACAGTCTGTTATCAGTCTTTTTAATCTTTGCAGTCTTATTGATAAAAATTTGCCTTCACTATTCAGTGGAATATCAATTGTTTCTTTATATTTCTTTTCTGAATTGGTTGGGATGGTATTGAATCTTTTAAATTAGATTGGGCTTTTCTTATGATTTTAAAGGATATTATAAAAGTTTTAAATCTGTTTTGCAGGGTTTTTCTTTATTTTGATGCTATTTTTCTTATATTTCCATTATGCAGTTTTTTTCTAGTGACTTTTGTGTTTTTAAAAGGCTTAGAAAGTCCTTTCCTCAAGATGATAAATTATCTACCTCTTGATCTTTAGTTCTCTGTTTTTGTTTTTATATTCCACTACCATTGAAATGATTGGGAATTTCCTTTGGTGTAAAGAGTGAGTGGGACATTTGGTTTTTAAATACTTTCTATGTAGCTTTCTAGTTGTTTTAACACTGTTTATTGAATAAACAGTGAACAGTGGTGGAGCAGTTATAGGCCTGTTTGTGAGATGAACAGCACCAGCTTCCTTGATTGGTGATTTCCTCAGTGAGACTGTGCTTGAGCTGGGGCTTGAGCTCGTCCCGGTGGAGGCTGTGACATTCTTGCCTGTCTGTTTGTAACTGGTACCCTGGCTACTCTATGGTCCCAAATCCACTGTCGTTTAAACAAGCCTTCAAAACAGTTTATTGCTGCAACTTATGGAAACTGTGGACTTATTTAATACACTGTCTCATTTCTTTTTTTTTTTTTTCTTTTTTGAGACAGAGTCTCACTATGTCACCCTTGGTAAAGTGCTGTGGCGTCACAGCTCACAGCAACCTCAAAGTCTTGGGCTTAAGTGATTCTCTTGCCTCAGCCTCCCAAGTAGCTGGGAACTACAGGTGCCTGCCATAACGCCCGGTTATTTATTGTTGCAGTTGCCATTGTTGTTTTAGCTGTTGGGGCCTTCAGTGTGTGTGGCTGGCGCCCTCACCACTGTGCTCTGGGCACCAAGCCCACAGTCTTATATTTTCTTATTATTTTTACTGATGGAAATTGTTTTATTTTCTACGCACTGGACTATTATTGAACCAGATACTTGAGTTTGCATGTAGAGCTATGTTTATGGTTCTGTTACCTGCTTTATGTGTTTTTTTTTTCTTGAATGCTTTGTGGTTTTACCAGCTTATGTCTGGTTTCTCTTCTGTTTCTGATTTCTAGCATTTTAGCAAAACTAGAGTTTTTAGCAAAGCTGCAGATAATGAGGGAATGATTTACCTTAACAGAACCCTTCAGACCTAGAGTGCATTGATTTTTAACCTAGGATTAACTTCGCTTGTGTGTTTATGATCACTATAATTCAGAGCCAGGGTTTTGAAGTGAGGATGAAGGGAAGAGCTTTAAGAATCAGAAAGTCGGCTCAGTGCCTGTGGCTTAAGTGGCTAAGGCACCAGCCACATACACCTAAGGTGGCGGGTTCGAATCCAGCCTGGGCCCACCAAAACAACAATGATAGCTGCAAACGAAAAAACAGCCGGGCCTTGTGGTGGGCCCCTGTGGTCCCAGCTACTTGGGAGGCTGAGACAGGAGACTTGCTTGAGCCCAGGAGTTGGAGCTTGCTGTGAGCTGTGATGCCATAGCACTCTATCCAGGGGGATAGCTTGAGGCTCTGTCTCAAAAAAAAAAAAAAAAAAAGAATCTGAAAGTCCTGAAATTATATTCCAGATGTTGCATGTTCTGATTACAAGCTATATATGTCTCCCCTACTGGGAAGGAGTATAAGAACTGATTGTAGGATGGAAGTGCACTCAGAAATAAATATCCTTATGTTTCTGGGTAGAGGTTCCTCTTCTAATCTAGAATGGGTCTGTAATGTAAATATTTAACAGTATAAACTGAAGTAATTTTTAGTCTCACGAACCACTCTGTTTCATCCCTTATCTTCAGCACCCTTGGTTGGTTGCTTTTGTTAGATAAATCTGTGTCAAGATGTTAACAGAATGTTTTCTTCCCATTTTTATTTCTGCTCCTCTCTTGTTTGAGACACTCCTTTTTTTCAGAAATATCTCCTTCAATCACCTTTCTCTTCTTTTGTCTTCTAAACTTGGTTATGAACTTACTTCTGATAATTGAGCTTTTCTTAACTTTATCCAAACAATATTTTTCTCATTCCAGTAATTCTTCAGTACTTCCTTTACATAAAAGTAGCCTAATTTGGGCAGCGCCTGTGGCTCAAAAGAGTAGGGTGCTGGCCCCATATACCAGAGGTGGTAGGTTCAAACCCAGCCCCAGCCAAAAACTGCCCCCCCCCCAAAAAAAAGGTAGCCTAAATTTAAACTATGTATGCCGGCTCTGCACCTGTAGCTCAGTGGTTAGGGCGCCCGCCACGTATACCAGGGCTGGTGGGTTTGAACCTGGCCCCGGCCTGCTAAACAATGACAACTACAACAAAAAAATAGCTGGGCGTTGGGGCGGGTGCCTGCAGTCCCAGCTATTTGGGAGGCTGAGGTAAGAGAATTGCCTAAGCCCAAGAGTTTGAGGTTTCTATGAGCTGTGATGCCACAACACTCTACCTAGGATGACATAGTGAGACTCTGTCTCAAAATAAATAAATAAATAAATTACATATGCTGTTGTTTTCCCCAGAATGCTAGCAAATTTAAATCTGGTGTGTGTTATCTTATCCTGGGGAGTCTAAGGAGAGTTAAGATATCATCTTGAACTTTTCTCTAGGGTTGGCGGTGGCCGATGCTTTCTCCTGACCCTTCCTCTCCTGCATGACAATCTTCCTGTACCTTTCTTGCTGTTCTCACATGGAAAGGCTAAAGAATGTTAGTTAATGTCAGCAGTTCACTGTGCCTGTTATGAGTTAAATGGACCAACCAGTATCCAAGAATATTTTTTACTTGACTGATTGTGTATTTCCCCCTGCTATGTGGAAGTTGGACTTAACCCATCTCATGTTAAAAAGTCAGAGGCAGGATGACTGTGGCTACCCTCCTCTGGGATGTCATGCTGTTAATGGGGAGTCATGTCTGCCTCACAGCGCAGTTGTGAATTTTAAAGACGTTAACTTTGCGAAAGCACAGTGCTTAGCACATAGTAGGGTGTGTTAATTTCTTTCCCTTCCCTGCAGGCCATTCACCTGCTCTTCCCTCTACGATTTTCCATAACAGTTTTTACTTGGAACCAGCCTTCTGCCAAGAGTCTCAGTTTGGTTGTGTACTCCTACAACTACTATTTTTGGCTTGACTTCCCTCTCCAGCTCCCAGTGGTCCAGCCACACAGTCGCCTATTGTACCAGCTGGTTGATGTAAGTCTATCCATCCTTAGAGGACCCTGGTTACTTACCAGTAAGCTGCATTTCTCTGAAAATGTAGCATTCTTGATAACTAATCTAGTTTTTTTTCTTTCTTTACCACTGATGATGAATCATCTCTAACTTTGTTGTGAGACCCTTAAGTTGGAGTTAGAATTATAGAGTTCCGTTTGTTGATACAGGTCTCCTCCTGTGTTTCTGAGACCAGAACACATGACTGTAAACAGGTAAAATGCTGTGGAGACCCATGAGGTCAAAATTCTTTTCACTACTCTGAGGGATTTGAGAATTATATAAACTTTCAAGGATGATACATTTTCAAAGAAAAAAAAGTTGCTGGTAAGTAACTGGGATTTTTGAGTATTTTTCCCAAACTTGTTTTAGCAACAAATGCTTTGGCATTTGAATATTATTTCATAAATGAAAGGAATGTGATTGTTAGTTAAGTTTAATAGTTTAAGAATAGGATAGGTTTCTAGAGATACTACAAACATACTGAGGTGTGGGGGGGAAACTGTCAGTGTTTTAAATCGGCGCTCTCTCAGCTTTAAACAAAAATTGAAGTTGAAGTCTCCATTAGGGGAAATCAGCAAATGCAGTCGGTTCATTCCAGAAACATTTTTTGAGTGCCTACTTTTTTTTGAGACACTGTGCTGAGTATTGTTTCAAGACAGAGAGGTAAAACCGTATTTTGACTCAGCTGCTTTGCCCTCAGAGAGCTTATTTCCTGTCCCTTGGTGACTCTTGTGTGACTCAGAACTGAGACGATGGGGTATTGGAGGATGATCGAGGAGTGGGACTGGACGCAGCCCTGGGTGCTGTGGCCTGCGCTTCATATTTTCTGTGCTTCCTAAATTCCTTCTGTTTATGGGAAAACCAGCTGACTTCATTCAGTATACTCAGAGCACTTTCTACATCACCAGAGCAAACAAAATGAAGAAAAGCCAACCTCCCTTCTATTTAGTAGTTGAAAAGAAAATTCAGCTGTCTAAGCCTATGTGTCACCTTGGCTGTAGATGTTAAAGCAGGTAAGTCAGAGTTGCGTGGGTAGCCCACTCCCCCACTTTGAAGCTGTGGCTCAGCTTCAGAATTAAACCCACAGAATTAATTTGTTCCCACCAAATGCAAAAACAAAAGCCAAAACATTTTTTTTTAAGAAATGAAATTTATTTTGTCTTTAAAATCTTTGGTCAGTATATAATACTTTTTTATTTGTTATTATAACCATCCCCACTCCCAAGTTTACCTAGTAAAGTAGAAAGAAAGAAAACTTGGAAGTAACAGGAGTAAGAGGAGAAAGTTGTCAGGAGATGCTCCTGTAACATTGTCATATGTCTCTGGATATCAGATATTGCATGGCTATAGTTGTTCTTTACCCTTTGAGCATCCCAAGGACAAGTACTACAGGGCAGTAATTAAACTCTTGTGTGTTACAGTCAGATTTACATTATAATCCTGGTTTTGTAACTTATAACTTTTCTGAATAGGCAAATTATTTAACTTCTCTGAACCTCAGTGTCCTCATTTGTGAAGCTGTAATGCTAAAACTATGTCATAAGATTATTAATAAGGAATAATTAAGATAATGTATGTAAGTACTTAGCACAGTGCCTGCAACATAGTACGTGCTCAATAAATGTTAACTGCTGCTATTATTGGATTAGTGGATGGACAGATGAAGAACTGTGTTGGAGGCCAAATAGTGGGAAGGGAATAATTGATTGTGGGTTCCGGGGTTTGGTAAGCCATTTGGTACCTTCTTATTTATTGGAGTTACAAGTGTTCTAGTGTTATTATCTTTATCTTTGCCTTTTTGGAAAGCAAATTAATGGATTAATCACTGTCACAGTTCCTCCTAACTATTCTTAAACCTTTACTTCCACTAAGGAAGGAATTATTTTTGTGCTATAGTGACTGTGATGAGATTATCCCACCAGCCTGATGTGATGCTAAGGGCCAGGTGTGGTCTATATGCCAAAGATTTCTATTCTGATTTCATCACCAGACCTAGTTCTGCTATTTTTAAGACATTTTAAATACAAATTGAACATTTAACACGTGTGTGATATACATATCACTCATATATATGTATATGAGTTTTTAGTTTCATTTTACTTTAATTCTTTTTCTTTCTTTCTTTCTTTTTTTTTTTTTTTTGGAGACAGAGCCTCAAGCTGTCCCCCTGGGTAGAGTGCTGTGGCATCACAGCTCACAGCAACCTCCAACTCCTGGGCTCAAGCGAGTCTCCTGCCTCAGCCTCCCAAGTAGCTGGGACTACAGGTGCCCGCCACAACGCCCAGCTATTTTTTGGTTACAGACGTCATCGTTGTTTGGCGTGCCTGGGCTGGATTCGAACCTGCCACCTTAGGCATATGTGGCTGGCGCCTTAGCCACTTGAGCCACAAGTGCTGAGCCTACTTTAATTCTTTTTGGTGTGTTTTCATTGCTTGTGGATTATGAATACATGTCTAGGCATTTTTTAGAAGGCTCTGGAGGCCTGATACTTGTGTAATAGTGTGCTTTAAGAAAGGGTGGGTTCCTAGGCAGCATGGAAAGTGCTGTGGGTTTTTTTTATGTTTTTTTTTTTTTTTTTACCATGTTTCACAGACTCAAAGATGCAAAATTTTTAATAATTTAGCATCTGAAACTAATGTATATCCTAGAATCACTGTGATAAGAAAGTATTATATCATTGTTTGGCAGTATTTTTTCCTTAGTGAGGTAGAAGTAATGGTATACCTCGAAATTGATATCTTCAAAGATTGCATGAAATAGAGTATTTCAAGGGTTTTGTGTGTATTTATATATTGTAGAATATGGTATCATAGCAGTATGTGTAGTGGGTAAGATTAGGTGCTCCAGAGTTAGATTTTGGGGGTTTAAATTCTAGTCCTGTATGTTGTATGACTGTGGGGAAGTTACTTATCCTTTCTTTATCTTAATTTTCTCACCTAGAAAATGGGGACTAAGAATAGTACCCAGCTTATAATGTCATAATGAGGACTAAATATGTGAAGATGTGTTAGGTGCTTAAAATAGCACATATAAGATACTTAATAATATTAGTTATTATTCAGAGGTTATAGTTTTGCAGAACTGATTTGAATCAATTTTGTTGTGATTGAGACTCAGGTCTGTTAACCCTTAATATTTGTGTATCATCTGATAATATCATTAAATGATACCTGGTTTTTTAAAAGGGAAGATAAAGATAAGAAAGGCTAACTCAACAAGTTTTCTTATTAAGAAAGATTTAAATGGCGTATTTGTTGTATATATTACTATTCTATGTAGTTAGGATATTCTTACATAAGAAAAATAAATTCCTTCCAGTGAGCTAGAAAATTTTATAGTGAAAATATGGAACAGTATATCAGATTGCTGAGGCTGGCATAAACACAAATTTTGATTCTTGTTGATACTGGTAAGTATGAGTTCTTTTACCATAAGTAAAAAAGAGAAAAGAGAGAATCCTTTTTGGTTTTTATGACCTTTATTGTCCTAGGTGAAGAAATGCTCCCCCCATTATTTAAGTAGGTAGCATCTCTTTACGTGTGATGACTAGAGCTTAAGCTTATTCTTTTATTCTTAAGAGTCGATTTGCTTTTTCTGTTTTAGTGTTCGGTGACCAGTGACTTGGATTTTCCAACACAAGTCATCCCGTTAAAGACTCTGAATGCGGTTGCTTCTGTACCCATAATGTATTCTTGGTCTCCCCTACAGCAGAATTTTATGGTATGTAAATAAGGTATCTTATGTTTACTAGATAGTAACTTATTTTAAATAAAAAAGCATAGAAAAATTTCTAGTCATGATGAATCAAGATAGTATATGTCAAAACAGCCATGAAAATGATAGCATTTATTTTAAGTCTTTGCAGTGTTGCTCTTTCCCAAGGAAATGTGTTAAACAAAAGCCATACCTAGAATTAAAAACATTAAAGAGGTGAAGCTTAGATTTCTTTCTTATCCTTGAGGAAGTTGTCTGTATACTATAATCTCAGTGTCACTTTTGAGCTTTTGTTAATTGAGGACTTTTTTTTTTTAATTGTTGAGGATTCATTGAGGGTACAAGAAACCAGGTTACACTGATTGCATTTGTTGGGTAAAGTCCCTCTTATAATTGTGTCTTGTCCCCAAAAGGTATGTCACATACTGAGACCTCACCCTCCTCCCTCCTTCCCTCTCTCTGCTCTTCTTTCCCCCCTTCCCTCTCTTTGCTCTCCCCTTCCCCCACACCCCACCGTGTACTAGGTCATTAATTGTCAATTGAGGACTTATTTAAAACACTTTTGGGCAGCATTTTATTAAGCCATACTATACACTATGACATATTGAGAATATATATGCCCTGAGAAGGTGTATAAAACAAAAGCTTAAACATATTTCCACAAGTAACACCAGCCTGGTAACTTTTGTAATGAACTAGTATTTAACTCTTCATAGTAGAATTAAAGAGGGTAGGACAAAAGAGAAATTCAAGTGTACATTTTTAACTTACTAAAAATGAAAAATATGTGATGAGACATGATGGCTCATGCCTATAATCCTAGCACTTTGGGAGGCCAAAGCGGGAGGATACCTTGAGCCCAGGATTTTGAGACCAGCCTGGGCAACACAGTGAGACCCTGTCTCTACAAAAAAATAAATTAGCAAAGCGTGATGATGTGACCTGTAGTTCTAGCTATCAGAGGCTGAGGTGAGAGGATTGCTTGAGCCCAGGAATTGGAGGTGACACTGAACTGTGACAGTGAACTATGACTGAGGCTGCAGCGAGCCAGATCATGGCTACAAGAGAGTTGTGATCACACCACTGTGCTGCACCCTGGGTAACAGAGTGAGACCTTATTTTTTTTTTAAAAGAGAGTTTTATTAACTTGATATATAAAGTGGGAAGGCTAATAAAATGTTGATGGAAGTCCTTGGTGAACATACTTTAGAGAATTACTAGGTTAAAAAAAGGTGGGTTTTTTGGGGCAGTTTTTGGCTGGGGCTATGTTTGAACTGCCACCTCCAGTATATGGAGCCAGTGCCCTATTCCTTTGAGCCACAGGTGCCGCCCGGAAAAAAAGATGTTTCTAATGTCTTCAGTAACTGCTCTCTTAATGCTTTTTACAGTGAAGAGGTAAAAGTAAACTTCAGCTACAATTCTCTAGTTGCATAAATTTTTGTGTTTAGGACTATTTTAAAACATTTAGTTTGAGAATTTATTGTAAGATTTGAAGGGAGGCTTCATATTTTCATAGATTGGAATTCTGAAAGAATACAGTATTTTAATTTGTCAATATTATTTATGACTCATTTGGGTTTTGCTGGTCATTTGACCAAAGCAAATTATTCAGACTATCTTTTACTTATGGCTAGGATATATTTTGGGTAGCAAAGATTATATGGATACAATTGGGAAGAGAAAATAGCCAAATAGCATTTAATTTCTTTAGACATAAACCAAAATTAACTCCTAGTTTAAATGGGATTAGTGCAAGTAAGATGAGATGAAAGTAGAACTCTACTGTGTATATAAGCTTGAACCTGAAAAGATCAGTCCTTTAAAGTCTGCATTTTTATTTTATACTCTATCCTCTTTCGTGTTTGTCTAAGTTTCTGTCATCTTTATAAACTCTTCAGCTGTCCTGAGTTTTGTTATCTGGGATTATTTGAGATTATTACCTTTTCTTTGCATTTCTTGCCTGCTACTGCTAGACAGTCTCAGTGTTTCACGACCAGTTGCCAGTGTCATCTTCCTTGTTGATCCTGGTCACAATTCTGGTCCCACCTCATGCCATCGTATCCTCCAATTAGTCTTAGCTATTCTAAGATTATTCTATTTAGCAGAATTTTCTTTCTAAAACAGTTTTTAACCAATACCCTGTTCAGACGTCTCTTAAGACTTAGACCTATTCTCACTCTGAGTTAGTCTCTTTAAACATGTACTTCAGAACTATCTGGTTTTCATCAACAGATAGTGTCATTTTTATTCTTCATTGAAAATTCTCTTACTCCTATGGTCATCAGCTTTCTTTCCTTTGCATTCTTAAGTACTCAATCACATCCTCTCTGAACTTTTCTGGTTAGCTCTTTTCCTGCAAAACTAGTGCCCTTCTTACTCCCTGTTGTATTCCAGATCTGGATATAAACTCATCTGTCATCTTTGCCTGTCAATTTTGATTTACATCCTGTTCATCTAAGTATTGAAATGTTTTGTATTTTTGTAGAATATTCCTATTTTACATGTAAGCATAAATTCTTTTGACATAAACTTGAATGGATTATCGATAACTGTTTTATATGAACTTTATTATATTGCGTATCTTTTTTTTTTTTTTTTTTGAAACAGAGTCTCATTATGTCACCCTCAGTAGAGTACCATGGTGTCACAGCTGACAACAATGTCAGACTCTTGGGCTTAAGCATTTCTCTTGCCTCAGCCTCCCAAGTAGCTGGGACTACAGGTGGCTGCCACAACACCCAGCTGTTTTCTGGTTGCAGTTGTCATTGTTGTCTAGCGGGCCCCTGTATGTAGTTGGGCTAACCCTAACCACTGAGCTAGGGGCGCTGAGCCTGTGTGTATTGAATTGACATGATTGAATAACTAGATCATTAAGTGAAGTTTATAAATCCTTACTAATCATGTAGTTTTTTTTGGTATGTATATTTATAGTTGATCTTGAAAAACTATATTTCATTAATTCTAAGAACATTCTCCCCATTTTAACATTTGAAATAGGAATATGTCTTAAAATTGGTGCTGTCTGTGGGCAGCACCTGTGGCTCAAGAAGTAGGGCGCCAGCCACATATACTGGAGGTGGCAGGTTCAAACCTGGCCCTGGCCAAAAAAAAAAAACTGCAAAAAAACAAAAAATTGGTGATGTCTCATCATAATCTGGAACATTTTTGTTTCCTTTCTTAGAGAAACAAAAAAATAATGGTAAGGTTTAGCCTGAGCAAAAGTCCCAGTCTCTACAAAAAACAATAGAAAAATTAGCCAGGTTTGGTTATATGCACCTGTAATCTCAGTTACGTGGGAGGCTGAGACAGGAGAATCACTTGAGCCCAGGAGTGTGAGGTTGTAGTGAGCTATGGTGACACCTTTGCACTTTCACCAGGGCCACAGAGGGAGACCTTGTCCCAAGAAAAAGTTAAGTTTTTAATTGTTGATGACATGTTAAATTAAGAAAGGTACTCTGTTTTTTCCTGAATACATTCTTTTCCTATGAATAGTTTTTCTGAGCTATACTTGGTGATAGAGAAGTCTTTTCTTCTTTGATAGATGTTAGAATTTGCTGACTAGGCTTGGCGCCTGTGGCTCAATCGGCTAAGGCACCAGCCACGTACTCCTAAGGTGGCCGGTTCGAATCCCCCAGCCCGGGCCCGCCAAACAACAGTGATGGCTGCAGCCAAAAAATGGCCGGGCGTTATGGTGGGCGCCTGTGGTCCCAGCTACTTGGGAGGCGGAGGCAGGAGACTCCAGGAGTTGGAGGTTGCTATGAGCTGTGATGCCATGGCACTCTACCCAGGGCGATAGCTTGAGGCTCCGTCTCAAAAAAAAAAAAAAAAAAAAAAAAGAATTTGCTGACTAGTATCTTAAATTTGGAGAAATGGTAAAGACATCTACTTTTGGGAAAAAAAAATGTTTTAGTTATCTCACAGCAACTTTTTAAAAACATTTTGATAGTTAGCTTTTTAAATATTTGCTTTACCTTTTAGGTGGAAGATGAAACTGTTTTACATAACATTCCTTATATGGGGGATGAAGTTTTAGACCAGGATGGCACTTTCATTGAAGAGCTAATAAAAAACTATGACGGGAAAGTCCATGGGGATAGAGGTGAGCTATATGTTTGTTTTCTTGGAAAAAAGAATGGAGACGTACTTTGGTTTATTAAGCAAAGGTGTGAAGATAGTTTTTAATGCTAAAATTAAGTTTTGCACTGGACTAAAAAGGACTAGACTGGGCTCATAGCCTAAGTTCAGTGTTTTCCCTGAGGCTTTTTAAATTGGAGGACCATATTTGTCACTGTAGTTGTTTATAGCATAAATTACAATGGCAATAACATGTAAATTAAATAGAAATTGCTTAAGTGTGTATAAATTTTAAGATTGTTTAGTAGTAAAGTCAGTTAAGAGCTTTGTTTTTGTGGCATGCGGGCTCTGAAAGGCTCTGCTGCTCAGAAATACCACAATTCTTGAAGTTCAGTTATTGACGTTGTGGTTTCCATTTTTTGTGTTTAGAGGGCCTTGTTAAATTGTCTGCAGGGAGGATAATATTTGTAATGTCATCAATATCCATTGTCTTCATTAGTGGAAAGCGGAGACTGAACTGGCCAGTTAAAGGATGCATCCATTGTTTGGGGAGGAGACTAACTCCACAGTTCATTCCTAGAGGACTGATGTTAGTACTAGGCACTGGAGTAGGGATGATTTAAGAGAAAGTGGCAGGTATTCAAAAGTTATCATCCTAACTTTGCTTTAGGCCAGTTCTGAGAATCCTTTCCTCTCCTCATTTTAATAATAATCTTATAGCACTAATTGATAGTATGGCTATTTCTTCCAAATTAGAAAAAGCATACATAAACTTTTGTTATTTCTGCTTTTCCCTGTGTATATTTGACATTTGACTTGATGAATTTCAGAATGTGGGTTTATAAATGATGAAATCTTTGTGGAGCTGGTGAATGCTCTTGGTCAATATAATGATGATGATGATGATGATGATGGAGATGATCCTGATGAAAGAGAAGAAAAACAGAAAGATATGGAGGATCACAGAGATGGTATGTTCGATTGTTAGGTTTCTGTGCAGCTGTTATAGCATTCTTACTAAAACATTAGATCACAAGTAGAACTCAGTTCCCTTTCTTTTTCTTTCATTGTTAATATCTCCTTGGTAGTAGTATAATCAACATTAGAATATTATTTGCAACATTTTATTGTCCACTTGAATGTCTTTGTTTCTTTTGGCTAGCAAAGGACCATAATCTTTTTTTGGGGGGGTTCAATTTGGCAGTCGTAATCATTTAAATATATAACATATTGATCTTTCATTGTGTGCAAGTTGTGTGCTTATCACTTCATATGTACTAGCTTATTTAATCCTCAGAACAACTTGATGAGGTAGATCTTCTTACCAGACCCTTTTATATTTGAAGAGGCAGATTGAGAGAGGTTAAGCACCAAATGTAAGATTACACAATTGGAAAGAAACAGGATCCCAAATCCTGTGATGATAACGCAGGGCCAGTAGACTCCAGAGCCCATGCTTGTACTCCCTGTGTTTGTTATAACTTAGCAGCAGGTAGTCCGACCCTAAGAGCTGATGGTTGGTGTTCTCTGTTTGGCAAGCTCCTTCATGGTATAGATGAGGAAACGGACCCAGCTGGTTAAGTGATTGGCCCAGGTCCAGTTAGCAGTAGAGCTGGGATTAGGAGCTAGGTTTCTGCCTCTTAGCGCTACCCCGACCCCCAGTTTTTGGAGACTGGGTCTGGCTCTGTTGCTCAGGCTGAAGAGCAGTGGTTTGATCATAGCTTGCTATAGCCTCCACCTCCAGGTTCAAGTGATCCTCCCTCCTTAGCCTCCTAAATTTAGGCTAGGATTACAGGCAGGAGCCACCACACCTGGCCTTCCCATGTTCTTAAAACTCTTCATATTTGAATTTGAATTTTGTGTTTGACCTACAGGCATACGACAGACACATGTAAAATATCTTAGAAGTACGTGAAACATAAAGTTGATGATTCCTTAGGAAGTCAGCTTTGTTATAGACATACAGTTGGGTGGAGAAAACAAAAGATTGAAAACTTGTTTACTTTATTTTTCCTTTTTCATAATTTTCTTTTTTAGATAAGGAAAGCCGCCCACCTCGGAAATTTCCTTCTGATAAAATTTTTGAAGCCATTTCTTCAATGTTTCCAGATAAAGGCACAGCAGAAGAACTAAAGGAAAAGTAAGATTTGTTCTTTTGAGGCAAATTGTCCTGTATGGTATGTACCTCACCACTTTGGTTTATTACAAGTGATATATTAGCTGGTGAGCTGCCCTACTTCATTGGTTCACAGTATTTGCAGGATACCTGAAGTAATATTTGCATATATTTGAGTTATGAAACATTGACTGTTGATAGAATAAATGCATATAAAAATTATATATAGATATACACACATGAACATGAGCACATGCATATAATTACAGTAGCACATTTAGAGGAAAATTGTTAGTACAATTGATGTTTAATTAAAACTAAAATATGTCCTTTTTAATGATATACCTGGATCATACCAATAAATATGATTCTTAATAACACCAGGCATAGTATTTAGTTAGCTCTTTATATAAACAAGATTGTTGTAGGTTGGAGTCATTCCTTTATGTTTTAAGCAAGATAAAAATCAACAATAATATATGCGGACCAGTTAGAAACTTAGTATTTTAAAAAGTGATTTTTGTTTCCTGTTTACTTACATTTTTCTTCATTAATGTCAGATATAAAGAACTCACTGAACAGCAGCTCCCAGGCGCACTTCCTCCTGAATGTACCCCCAACATAGATGGACCAAATGCTAAATCTGTTCAGAGGGAGCAAAGTTTACATTCATTTCATACGCTTTTCTGTAGGCGATGTTTTAAATATGACTGCTTCCTACATCGTAAGTGCAATTATTGTACGTTTTAGTTTTCTATCTTTGTTGTGAAATATGTCTTAAAGCAGCTTAGAAAGTGCTATCATTTATTACAGCCAGACTTTTATCATTCAATCTTGTAGTTAATATTGAAAAATATCTTAAGATTTCAGTACTGATTTTACTTTGTTGCTTGAGGTTTGCTCTGAAATCTTTTGCATGCATTTCATTTGGACTACTGTTCCCCGCTAATTTGGAATACAGGTCAGTGATTTTTCCATAAATGCTAACTAAGCAGTAGTTTTATATAAATCTATTATTATGAACTAGCTGATAGCTCAGAGCAACACTGCTGATATTGATGAACAAATTGTGTTGAATAAGAAATTGGCTAAAAAAAGTCTGATGTAAATTCTTGTGTGTTTAGAGTCAAATTATTTTTTGTGCGTGTGTGTCCTTTGGGTAAGTTGCATTTTAAAATACCTGCATTTGAGTACAAGTAAAGCATAAAATGTTTTAAATGAAATTAAGTATGGTATATACAATAATACTTTTTTCTCTGACATTTCTAGGGAATGAGATTTCTTAGTAAATTTTCCTGATAATTGGAACTTGTTTAAGTGCAGTTTAAAAAGCATCAGGTACTTTTGAGCCACATATTTTGAATATGTATTTCATAACTCCTAATCTTCCTAAATAGAATAGTTCACGTAATATACATTTACCTTACCCATATTATATTTGAGTGCATCTATCTATGGCCTGGTAATATGAAATCCATCGTTAGGCAGTTTTGTCATAGGTGAGTATCATAAGAGTATACTCACACACACCTGGTTGCATAGCCTACCACAAACCTAGGCTGTCTGGTATAGCTTATTGCTCCAAAGCTGTACACCTGTACAGTACAAACAGGATGATAGCATCTTCTGGGGCCACTGACATGTCATTAGGCAACACATGACTTTATGTTTAGGTATATAGCATTTTGTGTTGTAGGGTTTTTTTTTTTTTAATCTCTACATTGAGAATACTGTAGTGCTTTCTTATGAGAGTTTTTGTGAGGATTAAATGGATTAACATGTATGAGCTACTTAAAATTGTACAGACTTCCTCCTAGCTATTGTTACTTTGCTGTATTTTTTGAGACAGAGTCTCACGTCACTCTGTTGCCTTGGCATCATCACAGCTCACTGCAACCTCTAATTCCTGGACTCAAGTGATGCTCCAGCCTCAGCTTCCTAGTAGCTGGGATTGCAGGTGTACACCACAACACCAGCTAATTTTTCTTTTTGTAGAGATGAGGTCTTGCTCTTGCTCAGATTGGTCTCAAACTCTGAGCTCAATTGGATCCTCTTGCCTCAGCGTCTCAGACTGCTAGGATTATAGGCATGATATTATTATTATTATTTTTTTTTTTTTTAGAGACACAAGTCTCACTTTGTCACCCTTGGTAGAGTACTGAGGCATCACAACTCACAGCAACCTCCAGCTCTTGGGCTTAGGCAATTCTCTTGCCTCAGCCTCCCGAGCAGCTAGGACTACAGGCGCTCACCACAATGCCCGGCTATTTTTTTGTTGCAGTTTGGCTGGGACCAGGTTTGAACCCGCCACCCTCAGTATATGGGGCTGGCGCCCTACTCACTTCATCATCATTCATGATGAATAAAAACATCATGTTTTACATTTTAAAAATCTTAAGATATGTCCAGCAATATCTCCTTACAGCTTCTGTCCCCCATCCATCAAGTTTTCACTTTACTCCCCTTTATATCTTTTACAGTGTCTTTGGCAAATATAAATACTTCTCTTTGCCACTATCTTATTCAAATAGTGCCCTGGTGTTCAACCTTTTCTCTTTTTTGACTTAATACTTGTATTAGTCCTCTCCGTATAGCCGCACAGTCGCTTTAGGCGACTCTCTAACTTAACTCCATTAAAGATGAACACTGGATTGATTTTGAGCCTTTTGCTCTAACAGTGCCACAGTGAATAACTTTGAACATCCCTGTAACCATTTTCCACAAGTTCAAGTCTACCTGATAAAACATATTTGTAATATTGCCAAATTACCTGCCATATGAAGATATAGTAATTTAAAGTTCTACCAGCAAAGTAAAAATGCCTGTTTTTCTCAGACTCCCATCAATAGTTTGTTACCAAATTAATTTTGATTTTTTAGCTTGATTTCATAAGTGAAAAATTATTTTCAGTGTAGTTTTAATTTGTGTTTTTCTTCCAAATGATGCTATCTTCCTATATTATGTTCAAGGGATTTATATTTATTTTCTGTGAACTATTTTCCTTCTTAGGCTCATTGGTCCTTTGATATGTAGAAGCTCATTATACACTTACAATCAGGAAATTAGGTTTTTGCAGTATGAGTTGTAGTTTTTCTTCCCCCAGTGTATTATTTGGTAAAAGTACAAATACTTTTGTATTTGGTTAAAAAAAGTTGTAGTTTTTTTCCCCCAGTGTATTATTTGGTAAAAGTTTCATAAATAAATTTTTTAAGTAGTTGAATTTATTGATGGCTTTCTCCATTCCAAGATTATAAATGAGTTTCTCACTTTTTTTCCCATGGCGTGTTTTAGTCTTTATTTTGATTCTCCCCCTCATCTGCAGAATTACTTAACTGATTTCAGTACCATTTATTGAGAAGTTTACCTTTCAGTGCTTTGAGATACTTCTTCCATTGCCTGTTACATATGTATTTGGGTCTGTTTCTCAATTTTCTGTTTTTTTAGTCTATTTGTGTAGAGATCTCTTGGCTATTTTTAGTTGAACTCATTCCTCTTTGAGACAGGGTCTCACTCTGTCACCCATGCTAGAGTGCAGTGGCATCATAACTCACAGCACCCTCAAATTCCTGGGCTCAAGTGACCTTCCTGCCTCAGCTTACAGGCCTGCCTCAGCTTACAAGCATGTGCCACTGTGTCCAACTATTTTTTCTATTTTTAGTGCATGGGGTCTTGCTCTTACTCAGGCCGGTTTTGAATTCCTGGTCTTAAACAAACCTCCCACCATACTGTGATTATAGGTGTGAGCTATTACACCCAATCTATTCCTGTTTGTTTTACAATCAGTTTGTCTAGTTAAAAAAAATTAGCCATGTGTTTATTGGAATCCCATTAAATTACCTGAGGGAAAATTGACTTTTCTTGAATCTGAGGGTTATCTCTAATCATACTTTAAAGTCTGTATTTGTGTGGTTCAGTAACCTAATAACCTCTCAAGTTTTCTTCATGTAAACTCTTAATACATTTTTGTGAGATTATATCTAGGTATTAAATTTTTTGCTGGTATTGTTGGGCTTTTTCCTATTATATCTTGAATGTTTTGTGCCTGCTTCTTTGCTGAATTATCTTCATGTTTATAATAATTTTTCAACAAAACAGTTGTTTTATTTGGAAATAGGATCTCACTCTGTTGCCCAGGCTGGAGTATAGTGATTCAATCATAGTTCACTTATGCCTTGAACTTCTGGCATGATCTTCCTGCCTCTCAGCCTCTGGCATAGCTGGGAGTACAGGCATGCACCACCTCCTACAGCTGTTAATAATTTTTAAGTATTTTTTTTGTAGGGAAGAGGTCACACTACATTGCCAGGGCTAGTCTTAAACTCCTGGGCTCAAGTGATCCTCCCACCTTGGCCTCCCAAAGTGCTGTGATTAGTGGCATGAACCAGTATACCCAACCTCTATAATTCTCTGATTCCATAGTTCTGTATTTGAGGTGTCACTAATTTTGTGAAAGACTACAAGATTCTAAGGGGGCTACTCAGTATATTTTAGCCATTTTTTATAGAGCTGCCAGTTTAATCTTAACATATAGGTTTAGAGAACAACTGAAATTGTATATTATGATTTGTAAGTTGTTTTCTTAAAGACATTTAGGTAAGATTCTCATCAGGATTTTGTAGGTTGCTTTTGATATTTTAGAAACAAGTGCCCTCCATATCCATGTTCTCTCCCTTTTTGTAAAATTTGATGTCCATCTTACCTTAATTTTTCTTCTAATAATTTTTTTCATTAGGTAATTTTGTATTTTCCCTATAATATTATATTTATTTCAAGTATTTTAATAACTTTTTTTTACTACTAAGAGCTCATTTGAAAGGATTATGTTCGATATTCTGGAATCTAAAATAGGCAAGACATTTCTAGAAGAGAGAATTCTTCACATGAATATTTTCCCCTAAGAATTGAAGTTTCAAATTCTTCTAAAGGAAATCTAGTCATAGGAACAGTTCTCTTTCAAGTTTTTGGCAAATACAATGTGAAATTAAGAATGTCATTTAATATTTTAAAGTACCTTTTGTCTTCGTTTGTTAATTTTATAATTGTAATTGTGGCCTAAAATGAGCATCTAGCTTTGATTGAGAGAGGTCTTCTAGTTAAGGGCCAGCAGAGGCCGCTCTCCCCATTTATACATAGGCAGATGTGTGTGTTTTCTTAGGAGCGTGTGCGCGCGGGTATGTGAGTCTCTGCCTGTGTATTTCTCTCAGAGGGGGCACTATCAGTCTATAAATATAGAACATGCTAGAGAGCCATCCACACAAAAACAAATTTTACCAAAAATGCATAGCTAAATATGTGCTTACTAGCTGATGAAGTTCTTGTTTTTTAGATTGATGTAATTCTTTGCTGCTGTGACTGTATCTTTCTGTATCTACTCAGTCTTGGTATTAGGTGTCCCCAGCTGGTGACATTGTAATTCAGTGCCAAGTGAATCATATAGTAGTAGGCTCTTGTCCTGGAAGAAACTAGCTCACACACTTGAGAAAAAAAATTGAACCTTGAATTTCTGCTTTAACATAGTTTTGTCCTTTTTTTAAAATAAAAATTCCTTCTCTTATCAATCTGTCTTTATTTTCCCTCTTTGCTCTGTTGAACTGCGTATAGCTTTTTACAAATTTTTAAAAAAATGTTTATCATCACTTGCTTTTATCCAAATTAAATTGATTTTCATCTTGTATAATTCTGAGTAAGCTATTTTTAGAATTTCCTTTTGTACATGAGGAAATAAGCTTCCACAAGTAATTGTCAGATGTTTGCAGTGGTGTGTTCACCCTGCTCTCATATGCCCATACACCATCATCTGAATCTTTGCTATCATGTTATTTGGGAATTTTAATTTGCATATAGTGTATCTTTCTAGGACCCGTTATATCTCACCGTTGTGTTTCTTGCAGAGAGGCATTGGTGCGTAAGCTCTCGTGAGGTTCAGGAATTAGGTATATTCAGGGGATATGAATGTTGGTACTTCGGGGCTCTTCTCTTTATCTTTAAAAATCAGTTCTAACAAGTAACATGGTGTCTCATTCATTCTGTTCCCCACTTGACAAGTTGATTGCTGACGTAAGCATATCAACTGCTTATATGAAGATGTTAAAGACTCAGTTTAAGTAAATGTTTATAATCATAGTTTATGTGTGTCAATTATACTTGGAAGGAGAAAAATAAAAAATTACTAATAATTCCAGAATTACTGCTTTTCCTTCCAGCTTAGCGGTTAGAGGAGGAGGACTAGAGATTACATTGTGAAATGCAGTAAGAACTTGAAAGAAATTTGTACAAGTAATGTGTAAACTACTTATTAGGAAGTTTGTAATCTATTAATTGACTTTTACAGTGGAACTGGGAAAGGAAAAGGTAAATATTTTATAGTTATATTTGGATTCTTTATGTTTAATTTATTTTGCAGCTTTTCATGCAACACCTAACACTTACAAGCGGAAGAACACAGAAGCAGCTCTAGACAACAAACCTTGTGGACCACAGTGTTACCAGCATTTGGTAAGATTTAGTGCTTTATTGGTCCAGAGGGCATTTGAGAAGTCTTTATTTTGTATTTTGTCTGGTTAGTACTTGGATGGGAGACTGCCTGGGAATACCAGGTGCTGTAGGCTTTTCAATGGTAGGCTGTTATGACCAAAAAAGAATTTTTTTTACGCTTTGGTAGTGCTGATGCAGTCAGCATTAGACTTGGCTGCACCCAGGCCTTTAAGGGCCATATAATAGGTAGATTTTTCTCATCCATGATATTTCTTCCATAGCTCATATACTGTACATTCTAGCCTTCATTAATCTTGTATTATTATTTTTCTTTTTTCATCTGTGTTATCTCTTCAGCATTTCTAGGTCTTTAGGGTCAAGGACTTTCGTGCCTTCCACTGAGGTTGTGAGAGTGGGAGAACAGGTAGCCCACTTAGAAACCAGGAACTTGGTTGTCACGTGCAGGTAGTTTCTGAGCCTTTGTCATAGCCGTGTCCCTGCTAGGAGTCTTAGGCTCACTGTCATTTGAGCTAGATTATAGGTCCCAGAGATTTTTTTTTTTTTAAATGATGGAGAAAAGGTAAGGGGTTAAGAGAATATGAGGTAGAAAAGTTGTTTTTTACGGGTACTATCTTATTTTTACCATTTCCCCTCTTTGAACCAAGCCACTCCTACCTAGGAACTAAATGGGTATATATTGCCTGTTGGATTTTGGACAGAAGATTCATTGAATGGCACCTGCAGAAGGTATCCTATTTTTAAGCAATTTGGTTTTTGTAGAATGAAGTATAAAACTGTTAGCTGCTCTCGAACTTCTCCCTTCTGTTTCCACTAAAAATTGGAATTCTTAAGCACTGTTTTATAATATTCTTTACAAGGCAGAATTTTACTTGGCTCATCTAAAATGTTTCTGTGGTCTTTCTATAAACCATGCTCTTACCATTGTTTTCTACTTTCTGAGACTGCATTATTGTACTTCATAATGCAAAATGTAACCCTTACAGTCTTGTTCTGGAAGTCCTGTGATTATGTATTCCTCACAGGAAAAAAATACTAGATGTTTTAATAGTAATACAGGAAGTGACAAAGTCCAGCAAATTTATATGTTTTATATTCTTCTTATGTACTCTAAATATTACCATAAAGAGGTATGCAATATTTAGAACTTGAATAAGAAGTCTAACTTGATGTATTTAAAGATATATGATTCTTCTTGTTAAGATTCATTTTTAAATAGATTGTATGTATATATAGAGAGAGCTACCTTTATTATATAAAGTATTTTATATTTTACTATACTATGTATTTCACCTTAATTATGATTAGTTAATATATTTCACAAATTCAGCACATAGAAATTTCTTGCCTGATTTTGTACCACTCTAGAAATATATATATAATATATGTTATAAGACTCAATGTTTACCCTTCTGCAATTTCAAACTGTCAGATGAAAAACAAGTGTGTTTAGGTATGCAAATGTTTATTTGTGATGAATGGATATTGTGATATATTTCTTGACTAACTTACCTTATGCAGTCTTTTTTTTTTTCTTTCTTCCACCAAATCGAGTCTTAGAGCTTTGTCTTAATGGTCTACATTTTTCATTTTGTAGGAGGGAGCAAAGGAATTTGCTGCTGCCCTCACTGCTGAGAGGATAAAGACGCCACCAAAACGTCCTGGAGGCCGCAGGAGAGGCCGGCTTCCCAATAACAGCAGCAGGCCCAGCACCCCCACTATTAATGTGCTGGAGTCTAAGGACACAGACAGTGACAGGGAAGCAGGGACTGAAACAGGAGGTGAGAACAATGATAAGGAAGAGGAAGAGAAAAAAGATGAAACCTCCAGCTCCTCTGGTAAGACACCTCTACGAACTGAGTTTTATGGTTGCTTTGAATGTTTTATATTGTGAAGGACGTGTAACGTGTTGAATAATTTAGTTGGTCAGTTTTCAGTATAACGAAGAATTTTTTTTTTTTTGAGACAGAGCCTCAAGCTATCCACCTGGGTAGAAGGCTGTGGCATCACAGCTCACAGCAACCTCCAACTCCTGGGCTCAAGCGAGTCTCCTGAGCCTCCCAAGTAGCTGGGACCACAGGCGCCCGCCACAACGCCCAGCTGTTTTATAGTTGCAGCCATCATTATTGTTTGGCAGGCCGGGCTGGATTCGAACCCACCACCTTAGGTGTATGTGGCTGGCGCCTTAGCCACTTGAGGCACAGGTGCCAAGCCCATTTTCCTTTTTTCATCTTTCTCAGGGCTTAGTGAAATTCAGATTATTTGGTTTAATATTCTTGATGTTCTATGAGGAGTAAAATGAGTTGGTATTTACCAATTAGATTTTAGTTGTTCAGTAAGCCCATCTGTCTTCATTTGAAAAAGTGTATTAAAGAGAGTCCAGTCTCATGGTTTCTATGGGACAAAATCTTATCGGTATTGTTTCTAGGCTTAGTTTATTCTAAAGTATGAGTAATGTATTGATTTTTTTCTCAAGCATACCCTAGATTTTCATTTTGAGATTTTCATTAATTTTTAAAGTTGGTATATAATAGCCATATGTATTTTCTTAGTACATGTGATAATTTTTATGTTAGGAACATTCAAATTATTTTCTTGTAGCTGTTTTGAATTTTTCTTAATACTGTTGCCAAGCATCATTCCTCAACCTGTCTTACATTTGGTTTTGTAGAAGCAAATTCTCGGTGTCAAACACCAATAAAGATGAAGCCAAATATTGAACCTCCTGAAAATGTGGAGTGGAGTGGTGCTGAAGCATCAATGTTCAGAGTTCTCATTGGCACTTACTATGACAATTTCTGTGCCATTGCTAGGCTGATTGGGACCAAAACATGTAGGCAGGTAAGTGTATCTGATAAAAATTTGTTAAAAGGGCTTCATATAAAAGAATTCATTGTCTAAACATAAGAAAATTCTCAGTTATTATTCATCACCTAAAAAGAATTAATTTTTTTTTTTTTCTAAGAGGGAACTGAATGATGGGTTACAGGATTTCTCCACTTTAGGTATTTAATGTCAGGAAGCAGTAGATTTAAAAAGCTAGTTTTCAGTCTGACAGCTCTTGACCAAAATAAAATTACAGCTACTCTCCTCAACATGGAGGTAGGTACAGTCTTTTCTGATGTTCCTAGCACCTTAGCACTGTCACAGAAAAGACAGAAAAATCTTTCTACTATGAATGAGCATAAGAATGGTTTGCTTGAATAAGACTTCCTCATGGCTCTGTGACTGTGCCTCTTGCCAGGTGTATGAGTTTAGAGTGAAAGAGTCTAGCATCATCGCCCCAGCTCCTGCTGAGGATGTTGATACTCCTCCACGGAAGAAGAAAAGGAAACACCGGTACGTCTGCTGTGAGGGTGTCTGCAGAAGTCACCTTGCCAGATGCTGCAGGCAAGGCCCTCCCTAAGGGCAGTGGTTGGTTACCACTTGGTCTGTTAAAGAAAAAAAACACTGTCACCGAAACATAGACTGCTGGAGACTTGTTTCCACTGGCAATTGCTAGTGTTTTTAATACGAATGCAGGAGACTTAAGTAAATTTAGTTAAGAAAAACATATGTACTAGCTTTTACAGTAAAGGCTGTATAAACAGTTACTTTAGTATTTGTTATGAAAAGTTTTAATGTGTTCCTGATGTGAGCTCAGGGTCACTTCTTAGAGGTGAGGTGTGTGTTTTATTCCGGGAACCTAGATTTTCCTAGTGTGCTGCACTGCATTCTGATGTGCTTACTTGGCACCCCACTTCAATTTGCTGTGTGAATGTACCTTCACAAAGAGCTGTGAACAAGTGATGAGGTGTTAAGGAATGTTTTTAGGTTGATTTGAATTGTAAAGGTAGAGCCAGAATATTACGAATGGGTGGACTATCTGTCCAAACTGCTGTCCACCCTGCATTTTAAAGAATAAGCAGCATGGTTGGGGATCATTTAGATTATGCTTCAGAGGTTGTATACAGGCTCATGTTACATTTTGTTACATTCAAAAGATAGGGTTAATGTAATTTAAAACTTTAAGAAATTAGACATTTTCAGCTTGGCACCGTAGCATGGTGCCCGCCACATACACCAAGGGTAGCAGGTTCAAACCTGGCCCAGGCCTGCTAAACAACAATGACAACTACAACACCTCTGGCCTGGGTCTTGTGGTAGGCGCCCTGTAGTACCAGTACTGGGGAGGCTAAGGCAAGAGAATCGCTTAAGCTCAAGAGTTTGAGGTTGCTGTGAGCTGTGATGGCACAGCACTTTACCATGGGCGACATAGTGACACTGTCTCAAAAAAAAAGAAATTAAAAGTTTTCCCATAGGAATTTAGACTTTAGTAGAGGCTTCTGAATTTTTGGTTATTTCTGACTATGTATCTCAATTGGATGGTTAATGATGCCTGAAATGAGGGAAGGTATCAGTATAGTCCACATTGCAATAAATCAACAGGGAGACACCTGCTGCTCCTTGAGTTGTGGGTGCTCTTGAGTCCTGACCAGGAGCTGTAGATGAGCAGGACATGACATCACCTTTGGGCTTTTGGTCACACCTGGGGCAGCCTGAGTGACTGAGCTGTTTTTAAGTTGCCAAACCGATGTCAAATGTAAGCCAGGAGGTATATGGTTCTTGGCTTTAAAGGCTGGCTGCAGTCATTGCACAGGTGGATCTAGTTAAGCAGCTCTCTGTTGGGGTTGTAGCCATGACTTTTCTCTACTTTCCCTAGAAGTTTGTGTTTTATTTTGTGTTTTTGCAGGTTGTGGGCTGCACACTGCAGAAAGATACAACTGAAAAAGGGTCAGTTCAATTTTATTCATTATTGGCTTTAAAACATCTACCTGTTATTTGTATTAGAATAGTGACTGGATTAGAGTTCAGGTTATTCTGTATAACTGACTTCTGCATATTAAACCAGTATACATGGGAATGTCTGATGAAGCTTCAGTAATTCTCGTGGAAGCTGATGGATGGCACTGAGTCGTTTAAGGGTGAACTTAAGAGTGTACTAGTGCTCTCAGGAGCACTTCGGGCATGAGTTATTTCACCATCATTTTGTAAATACGAATCTTCATTTTGTAACATTATAAATTCAGCAAAGGAAACCCAGCTAAGCTCCAGATGTGGTGGAAAGAATGTACTCTTGTGAATGGTGTGTGGCCATTTCCCATCTCTAGACTCACTGGTCTGTGTGCTGTTATCTTTCCTCAGATGGCTCCTCTAATCATGTCTACAACTACCAACCTTGTGATCATCCACGGCAGCCTTGTGACAGTTCGTGCCCTTGTGTGATAGCACAAAATTTTTGTGAAAAGTTTTGTCAGTGTAGTTCAGAGTGTAAGTATTTGTTGCTTTGTGCAACTGCCTGAGAACTAAGTAGGTGTTTTGTCAGCAGTTTAACATAGTGACTTAAACCAAGACCTCACGTGGGAGTGCTCCGCTGATACTTTAGGAAATCCATTTATTCTATACACATTTATTGAGCCCATACGTGGCACTGTGCTACTGTCCTGTCATTTTCTTGGACAATACATGTATGAGATAGGCAAGATTGTATTAATATTAAAGGAACGTGATTCTCCTTTTACCATATTAATCACAGTAAAGTTGGCACAGATTATACGGGGGAGCTGTAAATAGCTATCCAAATAATTTTGGGGCACCAGAAATAGTTAGGATGGTTTCAGTCTTCAGAATAAAGGAATGTAACACAAGGATAGGATTTTTATAATTGTTTGAGAAGGCTGCAGATAAAGCCTGGATGCCAAGGAAGTGTTTATAACTGTGTGCTCGTAGAGTGCCCAGGGACTAGGGATGGTATTCACACCCATTTTAGAAATCACAGAACTTTAAATACATATACTATTTAACAGACTCATAGCGGTATGTGTGCAGTGATACGTGGGGATGTGTCACTCAGTGATATTTTTCATTACTAGCTAGCAGCTTTAACTTTGCTGTTATTTCCATTTCCTTGTCTGTACAATGGCATATTAGGGTGGCTCTGAACCTTTCTGTACGTTTTTGCATATGCTGATGATTACAATGTTGATGGTGGTGGTAGTGATGAAGAACATCTCTCTCAAGGTCAAAACCGCTTTCCTGGATGCCGATGCAAAGCACAATGCAACACCAAGCAGTGCCCATGCTATCTGGCTGTCCGAGAGTGTGACCCTGACCTCTGTCTAACTTGTGGAGCTGCTGACCATTGGGATAGTAAAAACGTGTCCTGCAAGAACTGCAGTATTCAGCGTGGCTCCAAAAAGGTGAGTGACAACTGCTTCTGGAATATCGTTTGAGGTTGCCTATTCAGGGATGTAAATGTTAGGATAGTCTTACATCATTTAGCCAGGGCGCAAAAAAAAAAAACAAAAAAAAAACCCAACTATTGCATGTATAGCTAAAGAGAGAGAAAATGCCCCTCCCCCCTTGGGTAAGTGAGCCTGCACTTGTGGCAGTAATCTCTTCTACCAGAAGTTCTGCTCCAGGCAAAACACTTGAGTTTCTTATAATTTTATAGTTTCCTTGTATCTTTGAACCAAAGTGCTTGTTTATGGCATATCAGCCGTGCACAGTGTTTGTTTCGTTTTGGTTTTTGTTATTTTTGCCTGTTTTTTTATTTATTTGTTTTTCCTTTTAGGCTTTATATCATTTTACTCTGGTTGGTCATATATCCATTCAGGTCATCAGATCACAGTGGTGCTAGTTTAGTTTCTTATAGTACACCCATTCAGACTTTAAAATCCTATAATGTTCTTCCCCCATTCCTGGCATTGTGTAATGCACTCCCTCAGTCTACTTAGAAAGTGGGCAGTGTATCAGTTACGGTGACATGTCTTCTTTGTTAAGACTTAACTCTTACAACAGAAAACTATGTAGATACTTCTTACCAACTGAGTTTACCCAGTTGTTTCTGATCTAGTTTCAGGTGTTTGGGAAATTCACCTGATAGGTGAATGTAGGATGGACCAGAATAAGACTTAGTTGGAAGCTTGGGTGAAGAGGAGTCTTTTAAAGGTCACGAGAAATTTTGGAATAAAAGCATAATAATGAGCCATGATGAAAAGTTAGAGTATGTTTCGGAATGAATCTCCATGTAATTGACTATGATGATCATCTTGGCATCTCTGCTGAAAACAGAATGCTGGACTGCCAAGACCATGACACCACCTCGTGGTGGTTTTTCATTTTATGATGAGAAGACCAAATGCTGAAGTAGCTGCCACAGGAGAAAGGACAGGGCTGTGGAAGGAAAGAAAGCCTGTGGTGAACCAGAGGGTGTCCTGGGGGGCTTGAGTGGAAAGTGGAATAGCTGGTAATAGAAAACATCTTAGGGAAGTGGGAGAACAGGTATGCAGAGGAACAGCAACTTGGTGTCCTCATATGAACATCAGATTGAAAGTGAATTGCTTGAGGAAGTCAAGGGCTAAAGAAAGGGAGTCAGAGGCTCGGCGCCTGTGGCTCAAGTGGCTAAGGTGCCAGCCACATACACCTTAAGGTGGTGGGTTCGAATCCAGCCTGAGCCCGCCAAACAACAATGATGGCTGCAACCAAAAAATCGCAGGGCGTTGTGGTGGGTGCCTATGGTCCCAGCTACTTGGGAGGCTGAGGCAGGAAACTCGCTTGAACCCAGGAGTTGGAGGTTGCTGTGAGCTGTGATGCCCTGGCACTCTACCCAGGGGGATAGCTTGAGGCTCTGTCTAAAAAAAAAAAAAAGAAAGAAAGAAATGGGAGTCAGAGAGTCTGAACTGGATGGGATCACACTACTGAAGTGCAGGGGACTTATCCTTTTGGTTTTATTGAAAAACATTTTGTAGTTAGCCAGCCATCCTCAGCAGCTCCCACCCTGATTGCATCTGCCATGTGCTGGGTTACTGCTTTAGTCTCAGGGTTTACAGCTATAACTTGTGGTTGCATCTCCTAGTTGGGTTTGTTACCAGTCTGGGGTTGCTCTCCTGTTCTGGTAATTTGATTATGCTTTATTCTCTAGCATTTACTGCTGGCACCATCTGATGTGGCAGGCTGGGGGATTTTTATCAAAGATCCCGTACAGAAAAATGAATTCATCTCAGAATACTGTGGAGAGGTAAGGCACGCTCATTATATATACTAAAGGGGTATTTTGTATAATTAGTTTGTGATTGGTTTCATTGTTCAAGTCTGTGGGATTGATTAGAAATGAATTACTTTAAAATGCTTGTTCAGGCAGGACTTCTGCGTGCTTGTGGATTTGGTTTGGTTCTAGCCACATGTAGCTCTTCCCTGCTGGAGACAGGGAGAAAAAGAGGTTCACCCCAGAAGATCTGAACTGGGTAGTCTACAGCCTGGCTGAGAAGGTCCTAGAAAGGACAGTGTCACTAATTATCTGCCTTTTTGGTTATAGCCTTAGAGCTTTAATTTGGAACCAGTCTATTAAGTTTGTGTCTTTTTACCTAGCAAAAAGACTTTTGTTAATTACTTTCTCCAAGCATCGTTACTTAGGATGTGGAAATATTTCTGAGTTAAGAATCCTTAAAAAATACCACTGTTCTTTATGTGTTGACTTAATGGAAAAGAAAAATGTCCATAGTGACCTTTGATGAGTATTCTTAGGAAGGTCCAAAGTTCTCTTGAGTTTTTGTATATTCTGCCAGATTTAACCACCTAATCCCAGTCTACTCCTGTGTCTTTCTAGATTATTTCTCAAGATGAAGCCGACAGAAGAGGGAAAGTGTATGATAAATATATGTGCAGCTTTCTGTTCAACTTGAACAATGGTACGTTTCTGAGCTACGAGCATTTAGTTCTTCTGGTTGCATTTGGCAGCCTTCTCTGCTGAGAGTGTTTGGAAACGAGGTTGGAGGTTGGTGAGGTGACCTCCACAGGAGGAACTTCTGCTATTTCTCATGGCCTGGCATAAAGCATGAGGGGTAGGCTGCTTGCCTGAAAGAGGCTAGGGCACAGGAATTCCTCAGGGAGCAGGCAGACCAGGTGTACAGGAAGTGGTCTCTTTGGAGTCCTAGCCCTCTGTGGAGAGGGCTTCCTTTCTCTGCTACTGTTGCTCACCTTTGGCGTGTCAAATATACTATTCCTTGCTTCTGATGGGAAAGGACAGGGAGCATCTTCCAGACTTCCCCTGGATGTTACCAGAGTACTGAGATTAAGACTGCATTTTGGGACAGTGGCACCTGTGGTTCAGTGGGCGGGCCCCAGCCCCATATACTGAGGGTGGCAGGTCAAATCCAGCCCCAGCCAGCTAAAACAGCAATGAGAATTGCAACAAAAAATAGCCAGGCGTTGTGGTGGGCACCTGTAGTTCCAGCTACTTGGGAGGCTGAGGCAAGAGAATCACTTAAGCCCAAGAGTTGGAGGTTGCTGTGAGCTGTGACGCCATGGCACTCTACCAAGGGCAACAAAGTGAGACTCTGTCTCAAAAAAAAGACTGCATTTTGTACAGCTGATGTTCTTAGGTACAATATAAAGTGAGTCTCTCTGAGATTAGGTGAAAATGCAAGTGTGCTTGATGTAAGATAACCAGCTGAACTCCCATTTGGAACAACTGAAAAAGTATAATAAGTATGAACATGGCTATTGGGAAGAATTTAGATTCTATTTTAGGGGTTGTGTTTTGCTCAGCTCAGTGATGGTGAGTAATAGCATTTGAGGCAGACAACCATCCTGAATTACCAATAATTAATTTTAACCTAGAACAACATTTTTCTTTCAAATGTTGTCATTTCTTACTGAATGAAGTTGGTTGAATGATGTATTTGTTTTTGTTTTTTTTTTGAGACAGAGCCTCAAGCTATCCCCCTGGGTAGAGTGCTATGGCATCACAGCTCATAGCAACCTCCAACTCCTGGGCTCAAGCGAGTCTCCTGCCTCTGCCTCCCAAGTAGCTGGGACCACAGGCGCCCGCCACA
>CAUYQV010133223.1:0-17873 GCA_963574575.1 Galagoides demidoff | reverse complement strand
GTGCACGTGTGCATGTGTCCAGGTCACAAGATGCTGCCTATCTCATCCAATCCTTATGATACCCTGGTCAGCCTGAAAAATCAGGAGGCAAATTTTTAACGAAGGTTAAGTTGTCCCAGAGTACACCAAAAAATGACAGACCTTACTTTAACTCTTGGTTGCGTTGCTCTGAAGTCCGTTCTTTGTTCGCTAGAGTTTCTATCTATAGACACATGTAGCTCCCTACTCTTATCCCAGTGATCCAGCCAACAGAAATTCTTTCAGGTTGCTGTGATAAATAATTTTCTTGCCACTCTCCAAAATAGATACAAAGATCTCAATGCATAGACATATAGATATGTATCAAGAGGTACAGATAATTTTAATGTTTTAACTGTGCCAAGGTAAAAGACTGGAAAAGTAATATAGACTCTAAGGTAGCGTTAATAACCAAATGCATGCCAAAAAATCTTGTGTATTTGCTAAGGTGGATTCCATATTTAATCTACTGTTTTTCATCAGTCAATACACAGTTAACAGTGTCTATAATGCTATTGTTCTTAATCCTGAGATCTAAGACAAATTATTTTTGGTTCTAAGATCTAAGACCAGCATCCCCCAAGTCTCCATGGACACTCCTCAAGAGGGCGTCATGTGGCATAGTAGCTAGTGCCATCAGCAAGAGCTTTCTAGTAGATCTAACTTTGTACTTCTTATAATACTCACTGTCCACTTTGTTCTGTCCTGTTTCTTCCCTGGTCTCTCACTTCTCTCTGTCTCTGGGGACGTAGTACAAGGTTATAGTCATGAATGGGGACTTCAGAGTCAGATAGGCTTGGATTCAAATTCCAGTTCTATTTCTTCTGGAATCACTTACTTAATCTCTGAGTTTCCTCATCTATAAAAAGGAGAAGGTCACAGTAGGTCTCTCACAGTTGTAATAGGAACGCTGGTTGCCCTTAGGCATGTTGTCAAAAAGCACTATGATTAATTATTATTCTTGTATTTATTTTCTCTAGACCTGTGTTGTCCAATTGGCTTGCTTCTGATCATATGTGCCTATTTACATTCATTAAAATTTAATAAGTTCCAGGCAGCGCCTGTGGCTCAAAGGAGTAAGGCACTGGCCCTATATGCCGAAGGTGGTGGGTTCAAATCCAGCCCTGGCCAAAAAGTGCAAAAATAATAATAATAATAAATAAAATAAAATTTAATAAGTCCCTCAGTCCCTCTAGTCACATTTCAAGTGTTCAATAGATGTATGTGTCTAATAGGTACAAGGTCTCCAGAAGAATAGTGTGTCCCACTAAACATCTTAAGAACAGTGTTTCTAAATTTTAGCTGTACTAAAAATGACTTTTTTTTTAACCTTCAAAGCCTCTGACGGCAACTCTGTACCTTTACCACCAAAGACTCAGACTCAGCAGTTGTAGTGTGGGGACTGAGAGTTTGCGTCTGACAAGATTGCAGGCGGTCCTGAGGCTCTGGCCCATGGGCCACCCTTTGCACCCTAGTACAATACTACAGCACAACTTCCTCAGGTGCCTGGGAGTATTCTCAAAGATGTGACATACGTTAACGTAAATTTCCTCTACTCATGCAAATATAAAAAGTCAGATGTTTTGTAAAATTTCTATCATGGCATATCCAAGATAATCAGTGCCTTTAGGTAATTACATTGAAACTAGTTACTGCCCCCTAACGTTTTTTTCCATTATTGTTATAATCATTTGAGGGGAGTCCTTGAAGTTTTTATTTTTGATGCATATTCTGGGTGGCAAGAAAGACTAGAGTTTTGAACTTGGGAGCTGAAAAAGGCCCAAGTCACCTGCACGCCAAATTTCATAAATTTATCTGTGTAATGCCAGAGAAGTTGAGACTCCATGCAGTAATTTTGGGAGTGTTCTAGGTAATAATGAAGATGCCCAAAGGGTCTGGCTTAGTTTACATTCTGTGAATTTTGTAAAAATCCTTTCCTCTCAATACTCTTGGACAGGAAGACGACAAGGCTTTTGGTAGACTAGCCAAAGAAAAACAGCAAAGAATTCTGTGAATTGAGCTGGCTGGGTGGTGGTGGATAAGAATTATCAAAATGACCAAAGGTGTGACCTGTTATAAATTGAGGAATGCCTGCAGAGAACTGGGAAAAGGGGATTATGTTTTAATCAGAGCTTCAATTAACTTGATAATGTGTTTAATTTATCCTGTATAGATTGAGAACATCTTCAGATTCTGGTTCCATTATATATAGACCACAAATACCATTTGAGGTCAACTGGAATGAAAAGTAATCAAAATCAGTTAATTTAGAATATCTGATGGCTTAGTTTTAAGTGGAAACACAGAGGAAGGGAGGAAAAAAACATGGTTAGGGCCCACATTTTCTGCAGGGGGCAGAAGGGAAGATTGTCAAAGAGGAGGAGTTAAAACAGGCAGCCATCTACCTCTATGCCACTGTCCTTGGTCATCCTTGAACATAGAAAGGGGCACAGGGCAGGGCCCAGCGGCTCCGCCCAGAAAGACTCACACAACAATTAAAGAACATGCCTTTGGAAAAGATCAGCCCTAGTTACAAGTTGAAATGTGTCTGTTATAAGTCGGAGCAAAGAGTATATGTTTGAATCAGAGCTTCCATGAAAAGCCACCTCATCCAGTGAGCAGTAGAGATCCTCACTTCTTGCCCCAAATGCTGGAGGAGGCTTCCCCCACCCTGCTGTCATTGTTCAGAAGGAAGAGAATCTGAGAGATTCCATGCCAAGCTGAAACCACCTGGGTAGTGGTATGTTCACCTTTCCAAGCTTTGCTTTTTTTTTTTTTTACCTTAAATATTGGGCCAAGGTTCCTGCTTCAGAAGTTTAGGGCTTATAAAGCTGAGCGGAGCCAGTGATGGTAGAGCACCAGCTGTCAATCAATTATGCCCTGTCTCTCTTACTTATCCTAACCCCTACTTCCAACAAAGACGATGTCCTGGTTTCCCTAAAGATCTTTTCAATGTAGATCAAAACCTGAGCTGACTTACTTGTAGTGCTTCATGAGGCAAAAAATCCAGTCTGATATTTAACATCGTTTTCTCAGAATGCCTTGGTCAAGGGTTTTTAACTTTCACAAGTCTTCCTAAATAGGGGCAGGGAGCCTGGTGGAGGTCCCCCAGCCCAGCTCGTAAGCTTGAAGCACCAGTCTTTTCCTAAACACAATGACATCCACAGATAGAAGCTGGCACCTGACCTGCTCAAGAGGTTTTTGTCTCTTTCCTCTGAATCAGAAGGCACCGTGGATACCACACTCCTGGACGCCACACCAGGCCAGGGGAGAAGATGTTATTCTTTGTGGAAGGTGCCACATCTTAGATCCATCTGCAATAGCTGCTTTTCCAGGACCCCAAATCATCAGGAAACTAAACTAGCACCCCTTTCGGTTTCTCCAAAAAGCTTTGTTAGACTTTTTTTTTAAGTTAAAACTTACATTATTTTTAAATTACTCACTGCTGGCTTTTGAAGTATGCTACATTTGTTAACTCTGGTAGTGTAATGGTAGTCATGACAGTGTGTGAGAGAGTGACAGTGATCGGAGGAGGCTTTATTTATGTGACGTGAATGTCTCTTTTTCTCTGGCTTCAGGCTTGGCCCATCTGGCCACCGCAAGGCAAGTGCTCCTGCAGGCCTAGGCCTCAGGTGGCCAGATAAGGGCTAGAGCCCGGCAAACCTTCAGCACATCACAGCCAAAGGAATTTCTTTCAGTTTATTTCCCTTAGTTACATGGGGTATGGTTAAATAACAATATCAAAATCAATCCAAGGTGAACATTTGGTGAACTTTTTTTTTACTTTATCGTAAGAAATTTGTGGTTCATCCTAAGGCCTGATGAGAATGGAAGTATGAAGTAACTGGGGAAATGGATTGCTTTCCAGGGGTCTTACTCCTCTCTCTCTCCTCTCTCTCAGCTTGCACCTACAAAAACCAGGAGTGCCGTTTGACCATCCATTACGAGAATGGATTTTCTATCACCACTGAACCACAGGAGGGTGCCTTTCCCAAGACAATCCTACAGTCTCCTTATGAAAAGCTCAAAATGTCTTCAGATGATGGAATCAGGATGCTGTATTTAGATTTTGGAGGCAAAGATGGAGAGATTGTAAGCATACTTCATACATCACGATTTCATATACAGTAGAAACTCTGGAAGTTGACCACCCAAGAGACTGTAACAAACTGGTCAACATACAGAGGTGGTCGACATAAGGAGCTTCCATTGAGTACACATGTTGCGTGTCTGGTCTGTGAAAATGAGGTGCACATAAGGAAGTGGGCTATGTAGGGAGGAGGCCACCTATGAGCTCCTACTGTATTTCAAGACACAGCACAAGGCTGCCTCACATTTGTTTGATTCTTGAAAAACATGATTGGAGTCAATTACTTCAAAGTTCTCTCCTTTCGTTTCATTTTCCATTAGAAGACTGCATAAATATTTAAATCAGAGGAAAGAGTCCTTTACAAAGTGAGCATTAAGTTCTTATCAAATAGAGGCTTACCAGCTTAAAAAATGTACCATACATTTTTAGAAAGTTATCAAGCATCGGATATAACATGCGCCTTGTGCTAAGTGTTAGTGATACATGAAGTAAAATACAGAGTCCCTATCATCAGGGAAGGGTCTGAGCAGCAGAGAGAACGGAGAGCAAAGGGGTAGGAGAGCTTAGATGAGGGACAGAGTAGATGGGGCAGCAGGGAAACGAAATCACCTCGTTACGTTCACTTGCGTGGAGAAGGGGCCAGGCAAGGGTGCAGAAGTGCAGGGCTAATATCTAACAATAACCAACAAAATTAGCAAGTGTATAAGTTAAGATAACAGTTATATTTCTCATCTCAGTTCAGACAGTCCTGTGTTTAAATTCGTGGTTTCCTGTGATCGGTACCTCCTGCCATATGAAGAACTGTATGACTTCACTGCCACAGGAGGGCGAGAACTGCATGTTCTTAGGCTCTCTAGCAAGTGCCATTCTCGGCGCTTCTCAGGAAGACACAGGATCGCATTTACGCTGTCAAGTACTGAGCTTCAAAGAGGACCTTGATTTTATAATAACTCATCTCTGTTTAGGTCCTTCCTAGCCATGGCATTAGCCAACAATTATTTGTTGACTTTCAGGTAGGAAAAGGCCCAGAGGGCGACACCTGTGGCTCAAAAGAGTAGGGTGCCAGCCCCATATGCCAGAGGTGGCGGGTTCAAACCCAGCCCCGGCCACAAACTGCAAAAAAAAAAAGACCCAGAAAACACTTAACAGACTGTAAGGTCTTTTATTTGAAAACTACAGTCCCACTGCTGTAGAGGTTCCATGCTTCCTGCCCTAGGTGGTAGCAGATTTCTTATGATGAATGCTGCAGGCAGTCGTGATGAAGACCATCCCCGAGGCTGACACTTGATATGGATTCATTTTCTGAGAACAATTTTCAGCCAGCCGTTTTTCTAACTATTAAAATGGATCTATAGGATTTAATAGAATTTTTGTTTGTTTTTATGTTTCTCTCAATAAATTCAGCCTGAAGCACCTGTTTGGAAAGAAAGCACTGATGTGAAAGTCCATTTTACTAAGAATACTGCTAAGTTCAGTTGCAGCCCCATCAATCACCCGACTGTGTACTGTTTCCTAAAGGTGACTACTCTCTAGCAAAGTGGAAAAGAACAACGATCAGTTTCCCGCTTACTTTATCCTTGGCTTAAAAATTCAAGGCTATTTTTGCCTGTAAGGAAAATCACTTAGGTCTAAATTTTAGCCTTTCTGCCTGTAATTATGGCCTGACTTAGAAGGTTTAGGATGAACTGAGTATTTTACTGTCAATACATTTAGTTGGCAAGCTGGGATACAGACACAGCTCCCAGGAGTTTGGTTTAGCAAACCCCAAGACGGGGGCGAGGCCTTTTCTGTGTGGGGAAGGGAGCAGACGTGAGTCCTAGGAAATGCAATACACTGAGAGACAAGTCCTGGGTTCTCCTTCCAAGTCTGCAGCTACCTCACCATCTCAGGAAAGTCCTTTTATTTCTCTTGATCTGAGTCTCCCCAGACATAAAGTAAATTTAGAGACTAAAGTAGGTCATCTTTGCTATTCCCTCCAAAAGTCACACTCTGTGCCAGTGACGTACAATATTATGGGGAAGCCCTGGCTCTGGCATCAGATAGACAGGTGTCAGCACTCATACTTTCTATTTAGTGAAAGATCTATGATTTCAGAAAGTTTTATTATTAATTTCTCCAAGTCCCGGTTTCCCCATAGCAAATGTGGAGATAATAACAATAACTACCTCATAAGGATTTTGTGAAAGAAAACTAAATAAGATAGTGTGAGGAAAATATTTAGCACAGTACCTGGTTTATAACAAGGACAACCTTAACTTGGGGAGCTATTAAGTGCTCAGGTTGTTCTTATTTCCCAGCAAAGTCATCATCAGAACAAAACTGGGGCCAGCAGAAGAGAATTGAGTACAATGCCCCCAGTTTTCTTCCATTAGGTCAGGTGATTCAATTTTTTTAAGGCCTGTCCTGCCCTATATTCTGGGTTCTGTAGGAATGCATAGAGATCAGACTTTAGACGGTGCCTTCCCCGAGAGGTGACATACGTACTTACAACAATTCAAGAGTAGAGGTCAGTGAGAACACAGCCGCTTAGCATGGGTTCTGTGCTCAACAGCGTATAAGGAATTTTCACATGCAGCGTCTTGTTTAATTCTCTAGTCTGTGAGTTGGTAGGACTAGGAAAAATTTTAAGTCACCTGTCCAAGATCTTTCATCCAAAAAGTGTCAGATCTGGGACTCAAACCTAATCTTCAGAAGTGAAATTTAGTACTGCTTCGTGCTGTACCAAATCCAATGTACATAAATATCACTCTTGTGGTACCAAAAATAAATGGTTTAGTCAGTCAAGAAAGGCAACATCAATATTTATGGTATTGGCATATCTAAATTTCATAGAAACTAGTTTGAAAAAAGATATATGAGATATAAGGAATAAGTTCAAAGAGTTATTCTTTTATCTCATTGAGGGGCAATGATTTTACAACATAATTGCTCCAGTTAATACTTACAAGTGGGAAGTGCATATAGATTCATTTGATGTGTAAATCACTGTTCTGCATTAAGCATTCATTTAAAATCTCTCGTGTACTTTTTTTTTCCACTTTCAGCAACTGGACCTTCATTCCTGCCCCAAGCCAATTGTTTTCATCATTCATTCTTTCCTGTCAGCTAAGATTACAAGACTGGGCTTGGTGGCCTGAAGAGAGGAGCGACTTGCTTGAGAAATGGAGGGCTGCCATGCCACCAGAGAATGTTGTCGGACACCATCGCAGAGCACCAGATGTAGCATGTGACAGTCAGCTGTAGATCTCAGGAGTCACGTGTAACTGTCCCAGACCCCTCTGTCAGTCTCAGCAACTAGAAGGGGGTACCCTAAGAAAGCACCCCAAGGAATATCAGAATAAAGCTTTGTAGAACAGTACAAAGTTAAAGAGGTGGGGGTGATGGGAAAGCCACAGCATAGCTTTTACATCATGACAACCAAGGACGTGACCATTAGAACAGCATGTGCAGATCTTAATCATACTGGTTTCCAGGCAACTGGTTCACCCAGGTAAGCAAGGGCTGAATAGATGAGAAATAGACATTGTCACCTATTCCCCCAGCTCCCTACCCCCAGTAACAACAATCTCTTGTTTTATTGGGATTTATTTCCTAATTCTGGTTGTGTTGACTTTCACAGGTAGGAAAAGAAAAATACTTTGAATAGAAACCCATTTTTTATTTAAGTATGAAGCAATTGTTACCTTTTTTTAAAAAATGAGTTATCTTTCAATGGTGTAGAATGATTCCCACATATTCTCATTAGCATACACTGAGCAGGAATTAAATAGAGCATTAGATACTGATCTGAGCTGTAAGCTAGTGGAATCTGAGCCAAAGTAGACTGTTGAAATTGATAAGCTTTGCTAAAAAGTTGTATGCACAAAAGATGATTAATTCTGGGACTACGCTTACATCAAGGTCTGCTATCTTACAGCCAAGAATGATAGCTTTATTTATAGAGGGCAAATTATGGGTATTATTTTTTGGAAAAGATTGCCATCCTCTTCATATATATAAAACTTGGAAGGTTAAGGTTAACTATTTATCCTTATTTTGTGGTTTTAAGTAGAAATACTGAGCAGTTTATGACCCTCGATTCTGCCTGTGCTTGTGTGCATGCACTTTCAAGCAAGTAGTAGAGCAACCTTGTTTAATTCTGAATACTGCTGGGTCTTACTTATAGGCCCAGTATTTTAATCAGATCTATTGATAGTGTCTACAGCTCTTTTGGAATTCCAGGGAAATACCATAATGATCTGATATTTTTCTACAAGAATATTTTCAGACAGTATATAGCACATTACTGATTTAATGCTTTTGCTTTTATCTTTCGAGAGTAATTCACTAGGGCTGGGCGAGGTGGCTTACATCTGTAATCCTAGCACTCTGGGAGGCTGAGGCAGGTGGATTGCCTGAGCTCAGGAGTTTGAGACCAGCCTGAGCAAGAACGAGACCCTGTCTCTAAAAATTAGCCAGGAGCATATAGTCCCAGCTACTTGGGAGGCTGAGGGAAGAGAATCGCTTGAGCATGAGAGTTTGAGGTTGCTGTGAGCTAAGATGCTATGGCACTCTACCCAGGGTGACAAAGTGAGACTCTGTCTCCAAAAAAAAAAGTTAATTGACTAAAAACAGCACCTATTATTTGATTTTGGAGTCACTTTTGTTAAACCTTGAAAATCAGCTCTAGAATTTTCTGGCACTTATTTCTTTCCTCTGTAGTTTGCATAGACAGACTTCCTGTGTTAGGACCTGTGTGTTTTTTAAGAACCACACTTTAGCAAATACCCATGCAAAGAGCTTTAAAAAGTGAAACTGTGTTAAAGGAACATGACTTTGCTCACTCAGACATGGTAGTTACTGAGTGGCAGTTTTATTTTAAACCAGCATTTCCCCAAAGTATGAATCATATGATACTAGTTCCACAAGGTGTTAAGTGCTGTTAATTAGGATGGGGCTAGGGGTTTGGCAACAAACTTTAATACTGAGTTTAAAAAAAATGTTAAAACATTTTAGGGTTGGCAGCCTTCTCAAAGACTTTAAAGTAATCTGGCGAGGCATTCCTCAGCCATACCTACAGAACTCCTTTCTAATGGAACAGCCTGTGAAGCTAGTGATTTTTTAAAAAATGCTTTAGAAAATGCAGCTTTAGGACATTGATTTTTGTTTGTTTGTGTCCTATTTTAAAATGCTGAAGAGTTAAGTCCCAGCTTGAATACTGTAGGAAAGTTTTGATGCATTTGTAAATTACATTGCACTCTTTCACTATATATTTTCAAAAATCACTGGAATGTTGTTATACAAAAGAATTATACTTGTGTATTGTAAATAACATATTAGAATACATATATTAATGCTAATAGTTTGATTCAACAATATGTAATCTAAGGTGCTCGGTACTACATGAAGTATGAGTTAATTACTTATAAATAAGTTGCAAAAATCCTATTATATATTTATAGACAAATTAAAATGATCATAATTACAAATATTTCTTCATCACTTAAGTTTTGGACTGATTAATATCTGTGTGGCGATCAATAGGAACTACATTCTCTACATTTATAAAAATTTAATTTAAATATTTATATTTCAGGAACAATATATTTGAATAAAATTAATGAATTTTCTGAAGTAAATTAAGATGTGTTATTAGCAAGAAATAGAAAATTTGACTAAGACAATTGTGTATATGAAACATTTTTTTCCCTCTAAGTTAAAAGAATATCAAGTGTATGCAAACAGTGTGGGACTCTGATGAACCAATTTCCAATACTCAAACTTTTCCCATTTTGAATTCAACAAGTTACGATGGCTTTATACTGTAGATTTTAATCGTGTCTTCATGTGTGTTAGGGTATATGATACAAAGTCATAAGTCTGGATCATGCCTGGGTACAGTCAATGAGTCAACTGAGTCATTTGAGGGAATTTATTTTTGTCCATTTAGCTCCATGCACAGTCCCCATGAATTGTTAAATCTACAATGTTTGTCCCTAAGCGGAAACCAAGACAAGTAAGTGAAAGGATGTTTTAATCTGTACCTTATGGGAAGCTGCTTCCTTTTCAGTAGATGTGGTTAAGGGAGTCCTTTGGTGGTGGCATCTTTTTAAACCTTCTCTTAAGGCCCACTGGGATATAGATGCCAGTATTTCTCTGACTTGAACTAAACAGGAGAAACAAACTACAAACCTATTATACATTACCCCGGCAGAGGCATCTGATTAATTCTATCAGGTGGTAGAATTAAAGTCCTAAAAACACATGCCATTTTGTCCAAAATCTTGTTGATCTTTTTTTGGTTGAAGTAGGATGAAGATAGTCTTAATGGTTACAAGGATTCTCCCAAAGTGAATAGGCAGGGTTTCTGGCTGTTGTTTTATAAATAATAAATATTTCATCTTGAGAAGATTGGAGTAGGCTGAGGTGAGATGATAATGTTTGGATGTACTTTGAGTTTTTTTAAAAAATGTGCCTATGTTTATAGTATCATGAATCTCATGTAAAAATTACATATAAATTAAATAAATACTCCCCTGTGATTTCCAGTGCAGAAGTTTACATGGTATTCCACATATTGTAACATGGTGGACTCGATGGTGGTTTCATGGAGAACTGTGGGAAACTGTCTTGTTATTCTTTTCCTCCAAAAGTGGGCTGGGAAGTGCTTAGGGTAAATGGGATGTCTCTAGCAACTTCTTTTGTGTGTGCACTTTTTCCCCTGAATTCATTTAAAATATGCGGATTTGATTCCATTGCAGCAAACTTTAACAGACTCCCTCAAATATGAGTGTTGTTATCAAATTATTGATACAGATTCTGAATGGGTCTTCACCTAGGGCTTAGGGCTCTCCTTTTCAACTAAGTTTTCATGGGATTTGATCTGTATAACAAGCTCCAAATACTCTAATTGAATTCTCTGTTGTACTAGAGTTTGGTTTGTATTTACATTGCTTGTAATAAATCTAACAGGTGGAGTTTTGAAGTCCTTTTACTAGTTGATACTTTAGTAGTATTGAGATTAGATTTAGAACTGTAGAATTCAGTTTTGAAGGTCATGGAGCTCACTTTGGCTATGCTTTATTTATGATTTCAGCAGAACTACCTTAGTATAATCGGGTATATAATTTGCTAGTAATATTGCAACATAGCATATGAATATAAAATGAATATATGCCAATTATGTATTTTTTTAAGTTTACACCTTCTAAAGTCATCCCCACACACCCCATGGCCCAGGCTACATCTTTAGGAACAGACTTTGTATAATATTTCACTAAGCTCAGGAATCTCTTCCAGAACATCTCTTAAAATTGTTCATCCAGTCTGAAATTGAAAATTTCCAACTATGGGGAGGGAGCCCTTTATCTCCCCAGGCAGGCAATTCCATTGATGGATAGCTAGAGTTGTTTAAAAGTTCTTACCTTCTTAGAGCCAAAACTTCCATCTGCCTAACTTTCTGTCATGACCCCGGTTCAACCCTAGAAAACACTGAACATCCAATTTCTCTTTTACATGAATATCCTATATAAAAAGAAAAGTCAAGGCTGAAAGATACTAAGCAATGTAAATTGCTCTGAAAAATGGCTTTAAACAGGACATTCACAATTCTTCATTTTCATCTTTAAAGAACGAATTGACCAAGATTAAAACCTGTCATACCTAGTGGTGGAAGGTGCTAGGAAGTGGCATTTATGTATCTATCAGTAGGTGCACATCTGGCAGTAACGTGGAGGGCCGTCTGGCTATTTATTCTACAGATACAATCATGCAAGTGCACAAACACGAATGTATAAGGATCATCTTTGCAACACAGTTTGTAACAAGAAGCTGAAAAAGTCAATCTGATCATCAGTAGCTAAATACATCCTGGCATACAGACAGGTTTGAATATTGAGCAATTGTTACAAACAGCGGTTGAGGTGTTTAGCGGTTAAGTGCTAAAATGGACAAAATCTCCAAGTGTGAACTCTGCAAGATGCATTTCTCCTGAGATTTTTGTTGTTGTTAAAGTGGTTCTCAAGAAGTCACACTGCCTCCTTCCACACCCCATGGGGCCTTTTGGAAGTCTGTGTAGTGCTATTTGGTTGTTATAAGGATTGCAGGGAGGGGACCCAATATTTAACAAACAAGAGCCAGAGTTGGTAAATATTCTGCTGATGACAGCCCTACATGCAGTGGAACCATTTCCCACGTAATGTTTTATTCCTATAGGTGAAAAACCTGTTGGTAAGTCAAACATTTGAGTATTTCATTTTTTTGTGTATGTGTAGTTGTGCCCTTGCATCTCCCTATTGAAAAGCACATTCTTTTATTATTATTTTTGTCCTTACAGTTAGGAGATAGCAATTACTACAAGTCCTGAGTATATGCAAGTTCTCTTACTGTACTGGATACAGCCTGTGTCTCTCCTCAGATTCCTTCAGTGCCTCATCTCGCCTCTTGAACTCCCAGCTGCTCACTGCACCACAGGCACCACAGCTGGCTCCACGAGCTAAGGGTTTCTGCCCCTTAGAACCAACCAATTGCTTATCTGGAAAGGCTGCCTCCCTCACCTCACTGCTTGGCTGCCTGGCCAAGGAGGGGCAAATGTAAACTTCTGGGTTCTGTCATCCATTCCAGACTTGGGTGAAAAGCCGCACTGCCGGACACAGTTGCTGCCTTCCTGAGCAGTGGAGAGCAGGAGGGTTAAGTCTTTGTGGGACCAAATAAGAGTTAATAGTAGACACCAAGCAGATAAATCATCCTCTTCCTGCTCCCTCTTACATACTTGTCTGAAGCCTGTTCCTCCACATACCCTCTATCCAGATAGACATTCGTGCGAGGAGGAACACACCTGCTGAGTGGCTGGCTGGGTCTCTCTGGGCCTCCGGTCACCATCCTGTACTCCTGTCTTGTTTTCCTGTCTCCCCCCCACCACCATCATTTTCATCATTCTTGGTGCCCTGGCATTGGCCCTCCCCAGTAAAGCACCTGCACAAATCTTTGCCTCGGGTTTTGTTTTCTAGGGAACTTAGCATAAGACCATTACTAATTCTCCTTCATGAGAGCAAAGGAGACAATAAAAATATTTCTTACATAGAAGGGACATTTGGGTTTGATTGGTTGAGAAACAATGGATGCATATAATATGCTTGTATGTGTATAATAATGTCTAGAAGGATACACTAAGCAAAATTTAAAAGCCCTCTTATTAGCAGTTACTGCTGGGAAATGGGACCAGGGATGATGGGATGACCTTAATACTCTTCTATATTCCATGAACTTCTTAAATGTGCATTTCAAAATTCAATTTTCAAAAAACGCTCTTTTTTACAGATAATGTTCTGATATGGTGAATAATCTTTTTAACCTGTCTATAAAAATTTTGAATAGAACTAGTGGAATTTGTGACCATTGATTAATTATCATGTTATGGATGGTCCTCTACATTATACTAAATTTGATTTCACTAGGGGAAGCAAGTCTAATACTTCATTTAAAAAAATGAAACCTTGTCCAAGGAAGGTATAGAATCACATTTGAATGATAACAGAAAAGCTGCAGGAACCTCTCTTTGGCCTGTTATTCTTTATTCATTTTTCTCCTTGGACATAAATAAGGCCTTTTCTTGGAGGACTGTAAGACTCCACGTAAGGAACACTGCCCAGAGTGTCATGGCAAGGGTCAGGCAGAGGTAAGGGATGGTGAAAACTAAGGAAGCCCTCCCTATTGGGGGGCAGGAGGCAGGAGAGGGAAGAGGTGTCTGATCAGATCAGACCATCCAGAGCCTTCTGGCAGTGCGGTGAGGGAGAGGCAGTGTCTGCACAAAGCCTCCAAGGCTGACTCTGGCCTCAGAGGTGGGGAACCGCCTGCTGTCAAGCTTGGCCTGATGCCTGCAGCTCTGCCTCAGCTTGGACCAGAGCCTGGGAATGTTGAAAAAAACTCTGTTCTTCTCAAGAAACAAAACCAGTGATATATTCGGCAATTTTCCATTATAAAATCTTTGGGTGAATAAAGCCTATTTTCTCCCAAGTACTCAAAGGCAATGGCCAGAAAAGACCTTTAGTAATACCTCATTAATTAATTGCATCTTCTTGGCTTCCTAATTGTCACCTGCACAAAATGGGAAGGAACGTCTTCCTTTCCAAGCTTTCTCTTAAGAAAAGGAAATCTAGTCCAAAATGCAAGCCATTTCTTTTTTTTCTTCTACTACAGCTTTCAAACTAAGGCCTTAATAAATTGACTTTTTGTAACTTTCTTTCTTGCACTTGGCCTCTCAATTAATTTTTGGATGGGGGCTGCGCCTGTGGCTCAAAAGGGTAGGGCACCAGTCCCATATGCCGGAGGTAGTGGGTTCAAACCCAGCCCCAGCCAAAAACTGCAAAAAAAAGAAAGATCCTGTCCCAATTAATTTTTGGATGTAAAGAGGATCTAATATGTATGCACAACAAGCCACCTCCCAACCTAATGGCTCAGAACACAGCATTGTATTATTTCTCATTATTCGGTGGGCTGGCTGGGCAGTTCCTTGCTGGTTTTGCCCAGTCGCAGTCATGTGGCTGGCTATATTTCCCTGGAACATCCCACTAGGCCGGAAGGTCCAGATGCCTCACTCACATGTCTGGCAGCTGGTGTCAGCTGTGAGATAGGACACCTCAGTTCTTCCATCTTCTAGTAGCTAGCCCAGTTCCCTACATTCAGGGCAAGGTCCTACAAGCGCAAAATAGAAGCTACAAAGTTCTGGAGGCCTAGGTTCCAGCTCACACCACGTTATTTATGCCACATTCTTCTGGTCAAAAAAGTCACATTGCAGCTCAAATGCAAGGGGCAAGGGAAATAGACTTCATCTCTCAACAGGAATAGCTCAAAACTTTGTGGCCAGATTTATCACATTCCACCCTCTGGGCACAATAATTTTCATTCCTTACACATACAAAATAATTAATACACACACAGGCTAAAGTCAATATTTCAGATCTTCATCTGGTAGGGATGAAAGTCTCAGTGTGTGGCTTTTTAAAATCTAAAATATTGTGGCTATTTAAACTCTACAAATTGTGACTAAGAAAACCAAATTCACTGCCATCCATACATCCAATACACAATGGCAAGGCCAGAAGAGGATAACTCCAACACCTTCCATTATGACTAGGCATTAATACTGATTTTGAAATCCAGTTGGGAAAGAGTGACCTTTACGTGTAAGTGGTGGTATATGTGGTTTCAATTCAAGTCACAGTTTCTGAGAAGCCACTGATGACTTGAGGACTTACTGCAGCCTGCTTGTAACTGAGTTTTCTTATGTTGCTTCCTGTGCATTAAAATTTTTATTTTGATCTAATTCCATAAGATTTTACTAGCTTTCTGGTTCCAAAAAAACTCAGTGGGGAAAGAATAGTCTTTTCAACAAATAGTGAGGGGCCAACTAGATTATTTATATGCAAAATAATGAAGTTAGATTCCTCCATACTCTATATGAAAATTATCTCAAAATGGGTCATAGACCCAAATGTAAGAGCTAAAATTATAAAGGAAAAAGAGAATTCACAGAATGGGAGAAAATATTTAAAAATCATGTGTTGCATTAGGGATTGGAATCCAGAATACATAAAGAACTCTCATAACTCGACCATAAAAGATAACCAGATTTTGAAAAGGTCAAAGGATTTGAGTGGATGTTTCTTAAAAAAGAAATACGTAAGCAGCCAATAAGCACACAAAAATATGCTTAACATCATTAGTTATCAGGGAAATGTAAATCCAAACCATAGTGAGATACCACTTCATGCTGCTTATCATTCATCACAAAGACAAATCACAAGTGTTGGCAAGGACCTGGGGAAACTGAAACCCTCACACATTGCTGGTGGAAATGTCAAGTGGTGCAGCTGCTTTGGAAAAGTCTGTCATTTTCTCAAAAAATTAAACATGAAGATACCACACAGAGGTAGTTGGTAAGACTGCATAAAAATTAAAAATTTTAGAACATCACAAAGAAAAGGACAAAGGGCCAATATCCTTAATATATAAGAACACTTACAAACCAGTAAGAAAAAGTCAAACTACTCAAAATAAAAATGGGCAAAAGATAGGAACAAAGAGCTTCCAACATATTAAAAAAAATTCACCTTTACTATTTTTAGTCATCAAAAAAGAAAATGGGAACAATGTTTTTAGGGGGAGGAACTAAATTGGTCTTTCAGGGAGGTAATTTGGAAATATGTACCAGAAAGCTTAAACCCACAAACCTGCTCCCAAAATGTTATAATAGGAAAATAATGAATGCCATACAAGGAAGATTCATTAAAGTTTTACTTATAATAGGAAAAAACTGAACATTTATGTCCAACATTGGGGGATTCAAAAAATTATGAGTCATGTATTATATAGTTATTAAAATGTCATAATATAAAATCATGACATATTGTTAAGTAAAACGGTTATAAATTAACACACACATAAACATACACACAGTATAACATCCCAAATTTGAAAGCATTTAAAACATAATTACATATATAATTAAGAAATATTCATAGGAGTTATGTTTAGATATTGGGGAAATGTCGGTAATGTATATATTTTTTTACTCTTCTCCATTTCTTCCAGCCTTTCTAACCATGGGAAAGAAATTTTTTTCTGGGCGTCTGTATTGTCATTTTCATCATGTCTTACCTCACAATTTCTAATGTCTTCCTTCATTTTTGATTCCAAGTAAACATTGATAGCTGCTCCAACATGGCAGCTCTATAGCTGGGGCTCCTTTTGATTTTTTTTCCCCATTACTCTCTAAATTAGATACAGTCCAATAAACTATGCTGTTGTGGGTAAAGCCACTGGCAATATCCTATTTGAGACTGAAAAATTAAAGGCCTAATTATTAGGCCTTATAACAAAGACATATTATAGAATCTAAGATGTAAAGAAATATTTCTATTTATTGTGATAATTAAATAACCAAGAGTAAAAATTTAACAACATATAAAAATAACTTAAAAAATTAAAATAAAATATAGTAAAACTGTATAAAATATGCACAAAATTAAAACGTTAACTGAGTAGCCCCAAAACTACATATGTATTTATGAAATCCTTTAGAAATAAGATATCTATTCTTTGAACTAAATTTGAAATTTGTTTCTGATTTTCAAACTAAGGGAAAAGTAGTAGATATAGCTCCACCCAATTCAAAATGGTCCTGCAGAGAATGATTCTGGGTCATTTCTTGCTTGTCTTTTCTAACACCCATTCGATTACCTAGGAGGAGAAAAAAAAATGATTATGATACCTTTCTATTAAAAACACAAGTGATAGAAAAATATACTGTAAAAACCTCAAAAGAATATGGCAGAAAATTTTAAATAAAAAGGAATACATTTAAATTTTACACTTAAAAACACATTTATTTTCTAATGGAAGAACACTTTTTTCTGTACTTTCAATGTTGAGAACAATATTGTTCTCATTTGACAAAATGAAGATTCTTCCTCATTTTCCTCACCTTTACCTAAAAATGCCTTTCAAATGGTCACTCAAAGAAACTAAACCAAACTTTGAAAACTGCCCATCAAAATGGATTAGTTATTCCGCCCTTTAGATGGTTTAGTCTTTTTCTTTCTTAACATCCCTTTAGAAATCTTTTATTTCTTCCATGACCTGGCAAGTGTCCATCAATCCACGAATGGATCAATAAACTGTGGTATATGTACACCATGGAATACTATGCAGCCCTAAAGAAAAATGGAGACTTTACCTCCTTCATGTTTACATGGATGGAACTGGAAAATGTTCTTCTTAAGCAAAG
>CAUYQV010133222.1:0-27514 GCA_963574575.1 Galagoides demidoff | reverse complement strand
TGGCATCCCAGCTCATAGCAACCTCCAACTCCTGGGCTCAAGCGAGTCTCCTGTCTCAGCCTCCCAAATAGCTGGGACCACAGGCGCCCGCCACAACGCCTGGCCATTTTTTGGTTGCAGCCATCATTGTTGTTTGGCGGGCCGGGCTGGGGATTCGAACCCGCCACCTTAGGTGTACGTGGCTGGCGCCTTAACCGATTGAGCCACAGGCGCCAAGCCAACATAAAAGCTTTTTCACGAAATACATTAATATTAAATCCAATAAATGGATTCAAATTGTTTTTTTACAAAAGATATTTTTTATTTTTATCTCAGTTTATATTATTAGAAGATAGCAAGAGTGCTTCATAGGCTGAAGAGACCTTCCACTGACATTAATGCCTTCTTATTTTCAGGATTAGTAGTTTTCCCCTTCAGTTAAATCAGTGGATTTCACTTTTCTTCCATTCATTTCATTAACGCAATCAGTGTTTTCTGAGAGTCCTGTGCCCCTTCCTGATTCCACACAGAGTGACGCTGATGGTCACTTCCTCTGTTCAGTAAATGCTTTCCTCTGTATTTTACTTCTTCCTCTAAATAGTAAGGACCAGGTTCTCTTAACAGATACTCCAGTTGTCTTTTCACCAAACCTCCCAACAACCCACATGCTAAGTCACATTGTAATATGTGTTTTAGCACTCTTATTTTCCCAGGAATAAAAAAATGAAGGCTGTAGAGATGAAATCATCTTTGAACATCGACTGAACAACAGCTACTACAGGTGGCATTTCAAATCAAATGCACTGAGTTCAGAAGTAATGTTCTGTCCACATTACATCCACTATCTTTTCATATGTAGTTAAGAAAAACATACAAATACAGTAATTAGAAGATAGGAAAAAAATCCCTAAAGGCATTTACACGGACTTACATGTTCTTTCTCCTATCACACACACCCATTCCAATTATCTCCAAATTCTCAATATTTACCACCTGTTTCCTTAAATCTCTAATCCTGTATATAAAGTCCTAAATACCATCATGAGTCATCCAGAGAATCTCTTGCTGCATCCCTCTAATTGATCTCCTTTTTTTCAGTCTTGCTCTCAGATGACCTACTACTCACATAGTAGCAAGAAGGGATCTTTTAAAATGTAAATTATGGTATGTCATCCCAAGTTTAAAATTTTCATCCCAAATTTAAAACCAAGTGGGTTTTTCCATCGCACCTAGTGGAAGATATAACCTAGTTTTCTTTTCCTACATCATCCTATGCCGTTGGAAGCCTTATTCACTATCATCCTGGAATACTGGGTCTATTTTCTTTTCATCAAAATTTCTAAGATTACTCCCCAATCCCTAACTTAATGCTGTTCTTTCGGTCTTAAACATTTGCATATTCAAACCAATCTATTCTTATAACTCAAAATAATATTAAAACTCACAAAAACTTTGTCTCATCTTTCCCATCTCAAGTCAAATACATACATCCTCTGATAAATATTTATTGGTTTTCTTTTTTCTTTTTTTTTAAATTTTGCTTTCAATCTTCTTAGTTTGAAGTTTTTTTTAAATTTTCTTTTGCTTTCTTTACTCTCTTTTTTTCCTTCCTCTTTTTTTTAATTGTTGATTTACTTGTTACATTTGCCTTTTGTTCTAAACTATGTTTTTATGAAAACAAGGACCAAGGTAGTACACTGGTAAATGGGTAACTACTAGTTTGACACCTGTCCCCCCCAGTGCTTGGCATACAGTGCTTGCTGAGTCACACCGTGTATATATTACTGTCACAGCTGAAATCAAGCTGTTAACATGATGCCAGTTGCCTCAAAAATGTTTGAAAATGTGGAAATCAATTTCCACAAACACATACTAGCTGGCTTACAAATGGGCCATGTTCACTCCAGTAAGTTCTCAGTACCTACCGTGTCTCCAACATTATAAAGTCTATTACATTTTAATTTTTAAAATTTTATTTTTTTTGTATCTTTTATATTGTTTCAAATTAATATGAGGGTACAATTTTTAGGTTACATGGTTTTCACTTACAGGGTAAAGTTCCATTTGTAGAAGAGCAGCCCCTCACCAAGAGGGCCTGTTATACACCCCTACACTGTGCACATTAGGTGAGATCCTGCCTCATGCCCTCCCTCCTTCTGCCAATGATCCTCCCCCAGCCCTCCTCCCACTTCCCTCTACCCCCCAAATTGGACTATATTAGTGTTTTAATGTTCTTGTGAGCATGTAATTGTTTATATATTGATTTCACAGTAGTATGGAGTACATTAGATATTTATTTTTCTATTCATTATACTTACTTGTGAAAATGGAATGCTTTGCCCTAAGATTGGTAATGATTTAGGGATGTTCACTTTCACCACTGCTACTCAACATTGTACTAGAAGTTTTGGCCCATGTATTCAGAGCATAATATAAGAAATAAAACTGACCCGTTTTGCCTATGGTCTCCATAGAACAACCCAAGAAATCTAAAATCAACAGCAGAAAGCCATCCTAAAATAAAAAAAAGAAAATTGAGATCAAGGTACCAGGATGCAAGTTCACTCTGTAATCATCATATACTAGCAGTGGACTTGAGGAAATCTGAATTATAAAAACAATGCAATTTTCAATTGTTGAAAAAAATGAAATGATTAGCTTTATTTTTTTACATTAATGCATTTATGGGATATAATGTGCTGATTTCATATACAATTAGGAATGCTTACATCACACTAGTTAATATATACCTCTTCTCATTTACTTAATTATTGTGTTAAGAAATTTATACTCTATATATCAGATATGTACCTTTGCATTATGCACCATAGGTGGGATCCCACCATTCACTCTCTCTCAATGTGACCTCCCCCCTCCCCTCCCAGCCCCTCCTCTCCCTCCTTCATCCTGGGCCATAGTTGTGATCTATTCTTCATATGAAAGTGCGAGTGATTGTAAATTGGTTTCAGAATAGTACTGAGTACATTGGATATATTTTCTTCTATTCTTGAGATACTTGACTAAGTAGGATATGTTCCAGTTCTATCCATGTAAACACAAAAGAGGTAAAGTCTCCAACTTTTATTAAGGCTGCATAATATTCCATGGTATACATATACCACAATTTATTAATCCAGTCATGGGTCGATGGGCACTTGGGCTTCTTATATGACTTGACTATTATGAATTGAACTACAATGAACAATCTGGTGCAAATATTGTTGTTACAAAGTTATTTTTGGTCTTTTGGATATACACCTAGGAGAGGAACTGCAGGATCAAATAGCAGGTCCACTTTCAGATCCCTGAATATCCTCCATACTTCTTTCCAAAACGGATGTACTAGATGGCACTCCCACCAGTGGTGCAGAAGTGTTCCCTTTTCTCCACAGCCATGCCAACATCTGTGGTTTTGGAATTTTTGTTATGTGAGCCACTCCTACTGGAGTTAGATGATACTTCAAAGTGGTTTTGATTTACATTTCTCTGATGATTAAAGATGATGAGCATTTTTTCATGTTTTATAGACCATGCACCTGTCTTCTTCTGAGAAGCTTCTGGTCAAGTCCTTTGCCCACAATGAAATGGGATCACTTTTTTTTTCTTATTAATAAATTTGAGTTTTCTGTGGATTCTAGTTATCAAACCTTTGTCAGAAACATAACCTGCAAATATCCTCTCCCATTCTGAGGGCTGTTTGCTTTGCTTACTGTGTTCTTGGCTGTGTAGAAGCTTTTTAGTTTGCTCAAATCCCAGTGATGTATTTTTAGTGTTGCTTCAATTGCCTTGGGGGTCCTCCTCATAAAATATTCTTCAAGTGTTTCTCCTGCACTTTCTCCAAGAATGTTTATAGTTTCATGTCTTAAGTTTAAATCTTGTATCCAGTGAGAGTCAATTTTTGTTAATGGTGAAAGGTGCGGGTCCAGTTTCAGTCTTCTACAAGTTGCCAACCAGTTCTCCCAGCACCATTTGTTAAATAGGATATCTTTCCCCCAATTTATATTTTTGATGGGCTTATCAGAGATCAAATGATGATAAGTGTCTGGGTTCATCTCTTGGTTCTCAATTCTGTTTCATAAATCTACCTCTCTTACTGTTGTGCCAATACCATGATGTTTTAGATCAGTATAGATTTATAGTATAGTTTGAAGACTGGTAGAATGATTCCTCCTTATTTGTATTTATTTCTGAGTAATGTCTTGGCTATTCCATGTTTTTTCTGGTTCCATATGAAACACAGTACTATTTTTTCTAGATCTTTGAAGTATGACAGTGGTGCTTTGATAAGGATTGCATTAAATTTATAAATTGCTTTGGGTAATATGGACATTTTAACAATATGGATTCTTCCCAGCCATGAGCATGGTATGATTTTCCATTTGTTAATGTCTTCAACTATTTCTTTTCTCAGAGTTTCATAGTTCCCTTTATAGAGATCTTTCATGTCTTTTGTTAGGTAAATTCCCAAATATTTTATCTTCTTTGGCACAACTGTAAAGGGAATAGAGTCCTTGACTGTTTTTTCATCTTGATCATCATTGGTATATATAAAAGCTACTGATTTATGAGTATTGATTTTTTTATCCTGAGATGCTACTACATTTCTTGATTACTTCTAAGAGTTTTATAATTGAATCCCTGGGGTTTTCCAGGTATAAAATCATATCATCTGCAAAGAGTGAAAGTTTGATCTCCTCTTACCCTATTAGGTTTTTGGGGGTTTTTTTTGTTTTTTTTTTTTGAGACAGAGCCTCAAGCTGTCCCCCTGGGTAGAGTGCCATGGCATCACAGCTCACAGTAACTTCCAACTCCTGGGCTCAAACAAGTCTCCTGCCTCCGCCTCCCAAGTAGCTGGGACCACAGGTGCCCGCCACAATGCCTGGCTATTTTTTTTGGTTGCAGCCATCATTGTTGTTTGGTGGGCCCAGGCTGGATTTGAACTCACCACCTTAGGTGTATGTGGCTGGTGCCTTAGCCACTTGAGCCACAGGCGCCGAGTCATCTCTTACCCTATTTGTATACCTTTGATTGCCTTTTGCTGAGTGTATACCTAAGACCTCCATTACAATGTTAAAAAGTAGTGGAGACAAGAGGCCACCTTGTCTGGTTCCTTGATCTGAGTGGAAATGTTTTCAGTTTTATTCCATTCAATATGATATTGGCTGTGGGTTTGCTGTAGATGGCCTATAGTTCTTTAAGAAAAGTCCCTTCTATATCTATTTTCTTAAGTGTTCTGATCATGAAAGGATGCTGCATATTGTTGAAAGCTTTTTTCTGGTCTTTGTTTTTTAGTTTGTTTATGTGATGTATTATATTTATAGATTTACATATATTGAACCAAACTTAAGATCCTGGGATAAAACCCACTCGATCATGGTGTTTAATTTGTTTGTTGTGTTGCTGAATTCTGTTTGCTAGGATCCTGTTGAATATTTTTGCATCTATGTTCATTAAAGATATTGGTCTATAATTTTCTTTTATTGTTGGGTCTTTAAATTTAACAAAACACGTACAAGGTTACATGCTGAATACTACAAAATTCTAACAAAAAGAACAAAAGAAGATCTAATAAAAGGAAGGATTTTCCATGTTCATTGTTTGAAAGCCTCAACACAGAGCAAATTCTCTTTAAATTAAGATTTAAAGGAACACAGTTCCTTTCAAAACCTTGGGAAGATTTTATAGATATAGACAAGATTCTTCTAAAAAATATATGAAGTAAGAAATGAACTAAAATCACTAAAAAATTCTTTAAAATAATAAAATCAAATGAATCAGTCTACCCAATTCCATAACTTATATAGGTGCAATAGTCAAGACTGTGTGATATTAACAGAGACATAAACCCATCAAACTAAACACAAACTAAAGGACCCAGGATTAGATCCAAACTTACACAACTGACTTTTTACAAAGGTGCAAAAACTATTCAGTGAAACAACACGATATTTTCGACCAATGGCACTGGTCAAAAGCAAAAAATAAAAATTAGAATATAATAAAAATTTAAAATTTAAAATATTAAATGGGAAGAACTCTAGGATATAGAGCTTCATTGGAAAAAAAAGCAAAAAATAAATAAGCAAAAAATAAAAAATTAAAATATAATAAAAATTTAAAATATTAAATGGGAAAAACTCTAGGATATAGAGCTTAATTGGATATGTTGAGATACCACAGAGAAAACATGATTACTAAACATAAAAATAAGTTGGAACTTATCAAAACGAATAAGCTTTTTCTCAGCGAAAGATCTTGATAAGAGGGTTAAAAAAACAGCTGGAGATTGAGAGAAGATATTTGCAAACCACTTTTCTAGCAAAGGACTAGGATCTAGTGTATATAAAGGACTCTCAAGACTACAGAATAAAAAAAAACCCAATTACAAAGTGGACAAACAGATGAAAAGACATTCACCGAAAAGAATATACAGTTTTCAAATATGCACATAAAAAAAGATGTTCAACATTGCTAGCCACTAGGAGAATGCTAATTAAAAACACAATGAACTATTACTGAAACACTTATGGAACAGCTGAATAAAACATAGTGACAATACTGAATACTAGACAGGATATGAAGAAAATAGGTACACCGTTTGTTGCTGGTGATAATGTGAAATGGCACAGCCACTGCAGAATATAGTTTGGCTGTTTCTTATAAAGACTAAACAAGTACTTACCATGAAGCCCAGCAATAGAACTCTTGGACATTTTTCTCAGAAATATAAAAACTATGTCTATTCAAAATTTTGCAGAATGCTGCCATAGCAGCTCATTTGTAATAAGACTTGTTAGTAACCACATGCCTCCCAATAGGTGAATGTTGAAACAAACTATGATACAGCCATAACTTGGAATACTATTCAGCAAGCAAAAGTAGCAAGATCTTTTTTTTTTTTTTATTTTGAGACAAAGTCTCACTTTATTGCCCTCAGTAGAGTGCTGTGGTATCACAGCTCATAGCAACCTCCAACTCCTAGGCTTTGAAGATTCTCTTGCCTCAGCCTCCCAAGTAGCTGGGACTACAGGTGCTCACCACAACACCTGGCTATTTTTTGTTGCAGTTTGGCTGGGGCCAGGTTCAAACCTGCCACCTTTGGTATATTGAGCTGGCGCCCTACCCACTAAGCCACAGGTGCCACCTCAAGGAGCAAGATCTTGATTCACACAAATTGAAGGATATCAAGCGCTTTATGTTGAGTGAAAAAAGTGTAATCTCAAAAGGTCTAATATGCTACAATTTCATTTATATAATTTCCCCCAAATTACAGAATTATATGCAGGAAACATATTAGTGGTTATTACAGTTTAGGGATGGTGGGATATAAATACAAAATGGTAGTAAACAAACATATTTATGGTGACAAATAGTTCTGTGTCTGATTGTGGTGGTGGTTACACAAATTACACATGTCAAAATAATAAAGAACTATGTACATACATTATACAATTGGCAAATTCATTGTTTTAACACACTGTAATTACATACTGCGTATTTCCTGTGTAAATTAGGTGAAAACTGCACAGGACTTCATGGTGTTATATTTAAATTTGTGGTGTGTTTATAGTTGTTTCAAAATCTAAAAAAAAGTATTTTTTAAAGAATTATAATATTTATATTACGTGAAAAATTTAAATCTTGAAAAAAAGAATTAGAGTATAAATATATATAGCAGATGAAAAATGCTGAAACATTTCAAATGCAGGCTGGAAATATTTGGGGATAGCAGGTAATTCTGCTCTAACTCATACAATCCTCACGACTAAGAATTCCTAGGATGTCTTCTAGTAAAGCTTTCTAGCAAAAGCAAGGGTATTGCTTTTTTTCCCCAAATTATGGTTGTGTTGTTATATTTGCGTGTGGGACTGCAGGTGCAGGGATCTGAATGCTGCGTTATTTGCCTGTAGACTTCATTTGGATGAATTCACACGGTCTACATTTTCTCCCAGACTTTTGATTTTCTAACATCTGTCCATTCAGCCTCTTCAGTGAGTAACACAGTACTCCTCCCTACCCAGGCTTTGATTTTCTGTGGTTTCAGTTACCTGTGGTCAACCATTGTTCTACAATAGGAGAGTACAGTACAATAAGATATTTTGAAGGAGGGGAACGACATTCACAGAACTTGTATTACAATCTATTCTTGTCATTATTCTATTTTATTTTAAATATTGCTTTTCATCTCTTCCTGTGCATAATTTGTAAGTTAAAGTTTATCATAAGTTTGTATGTATAGAAAAAAAAAAAACACCGAACATAGTTCTATGAACATATACACATCATATACAGAATTCTGTACGTTCTGTGGTTTTAGACATCCACTGGGGGCTTTGGAACGTGTCTCCCACAGATAAGAGGGAAGAACTGTACTGAATTAAAGATGTTTAGTAACACGACGCTGTTAAATTCAAAATTAACATCAGAAGATGCATTTTAAGTTATTTAGGCCTGTGTTATGCTTAATGGGTAGGGTGAAATTTTGGTGGAAATAGAAGTGATATAAGAGAACACATTAGGTTATTATCAGATGAGGAGAAAACACTTAATTAAAATCTCTTGTACCAGAAAATAGCTCAATTAACATTAACTTGTCTACTGTGACTTTCTAGCTCCAAGTAAATTTCCAAAGATATGAAGCCAATCTTTTAAACTATCATTTTTCTAGTTCAGGAGATCTTCCATCTGAACTTAAATGTATAGATTCTTTTGATTAAATATTCCTTAGAAATTTGAAACATGGCATTATTTGTATTTGACATTCATTGATAAATCTTTAAGTTTGGCTCACTTAAAACATAATTCCTTCAAACAATATTTGGTGTTTCTATCAGGCACAGGCAAAATAAATAAGAAAAAGTTGGCCCTTGCACTCCAGTGGCCTACAATCTTATGGGAAAATGAAAAAGACAATTGCAATGTAGTGTGGTGAGAACTAAGGTGAGGAAATACAGAGTACCACAAAAACAAACAGAAAGTCACTTAACAAAATTGGTCAGTAAGGGAGGAAAGCCAAGTGATGCTTGGGCTAACACCAATAGGAAGGAAAGTTTTCCATCTGGAGACAATAGGAGGCAGTGTTTCGGGCTGATAGGAGAACATCCGTGATGGTGCAGAGGACAAGCATTGACCATCAGTGGGCATCTATTGGTGAAAGGCTCTTTTGCCAGGAGAACATAAGGTCAGCCTTCTAAGCCTAGTGAGATGCCATAATAATCTAGGCTACAGTAGATGGAATCCCTGGGAATGGAAAGGACTTTGTGGCTTTATGAGATGATTAGAAAAGAATCCACAGGACTCAGTAAATGGCTACACATGACTGAAAATGCTTAAAAGCTTTCAAGAATGATGTCCAGGTCTCGGCGCCTGTGGCTCAATCGGTTAAGGCTTCAGCCACGTACACCTAAGGTGGCGAGTTCGAATCCCCAGCCCAGGCCCGCCAAACAACAATGATAGCTGCAACCAAAAAATGGCTGGGCGTTGTGGCGGGCACCTGTGGTCCCAGCTACTTGGGAGATGGAGGCAGGAGACTCACTTGAGCCCAGGAGTTGGAGGTTGCTGTGAGCTGTGATGCCATGGCACTCTACCCAGGGGGACAGTTTGAGGCTCCGTCTCAAAAAAAAAAAAAAAAGAATGATGTCCAGATTGTGGTTATGGCATTTTTTTTTTTTTAATGACTATGGTTTGATGATCAAACTAAAAGTCTTCATGGAAGAAGAACAAACATTCATTATATTTGGGAACAAACAAGCAAAGAATTGCGTGTGTGTTTGTCGTATGAGCACTCATATACATGGGCACAGAGACAGAGTTCAGAGTCAGGGAGATAAAAAAAAATTTTGTTGAAATGTGACAGCAAAGAGTTGGAAAATGTGACACGCAGAAGAGTGTCACAAGGAAGTCTACAGAACAACTCTGTTTTTATTGTTCGAGTCTGCTGCCTCTTTCTAAGTGCATTTGCCTTCTCAGTCAAACACAGCAGTGAGCCTGAGTCTTTCCATCTGAACGTGTTCACTATAGGAAGGTGCAGTCTGCGCACTGAGCAGGGCTGAATGGGTAGGGGCTCCAGGAGTGACTCTCAACCAATAAGGAACGGAGTTGCTAGAAAAATAAACCAGCTCCCACTTCCGTCACTGGGGTATTTCTAAAGCATACTATGTACAGTCTTTTAGAAGGCCCCCCGAAGAACGGAGTCCCCATCACCCACAAGCATAACCCCCTCACTAACACACCTTCACTACCTGTTCTCTCATCATAGTCTTATCTTCCCTCTTCCTTGGCGTGTTTCTGTGGATCACATCCAAATACTGCTTGCAATAATTCCTTGTCTTGGGATCTATTATTTTTTTGCCATAGCTTTCTTCGTATGCAGGTTGTCCGATATTATCTGTTAATATCAAAGTGATGTCTTTTCTAATTTAGGAAAAAAGACAGGTACACGTATGTAGGAAGGAAAGGGCAATTCACTCATTTCTTATTGCAGAAATGTCTTAATCTGCATCACCATGAATTATGGTATCTTTAACAGGTAATATTTCTTTTAGTAGAGTATGTTAGATATGTCATTTGACTATGACATTTTCCTTTTATTCTGCAGTGCCTTTAATTTTCACTATTTGTTTTATTTATTCCTTTTCCCGCCATGCTTCTGTGGTACCTCTGGTCCTCCCTTAGAAGCAGCCCTCGCTCAAGACTACCTTCTTGTTCTGGACAATTTCAAGTCTCCTTCAGTCAATTGACTTGTAGTGTTCTGTTCTCCCAGGTCTTGGATTTATTATTATTTCCTTACTGCAGGTGGAACCTTTTTCCTGAACAGGGTGCATTTGCTTGTGTTTCAGCATCACTTGAGTTCCACTCAGCACGGGCTCTAGGACAGACTGGGCCCAACACGGGCATTTATTTTTCTGCTTCCATTTAAACTAGCAGAGTGGCACCTGGTATGATTCAATTCTATTTTATGTATGGGTTAATATTTTTTGGGTTGTTTGGGTACTTGCCTTATGGAACTGCATGGTTATTAGAAAATAATTTTTAATTGAGGTAGCTGCCACTAGCCTATCAACCCCTTTTTAGGAATTTTGAACTTTGCTTGAGGATCCCAAAAATCCATGGGCAACCTGGAATATAACAAATGAGGCAATATCGGTGTTAAAATAGAAAGCAAACACCTCTTAATATCAGAAATGAAGGCAGTGGTTACAAGATAATTTGTTTTCAATTTCTTCTTTTGTTTTCTCATCTGATTTTTAGAGCGAAAAAAGATGACATGATGTGAGAGGTTTAAGAAAAAAAATTGTGAACATTTTGAATAATAAATATTGCCATTTCCTAGAAGTCAAGTATCTTCCTTTCCTGGCTGTGTGACCCGGGCAAGTCAATAAACTTCGTAAGTTTTAGTTACATCACAAATTACTTAGAAATAAATTAAGTTACAGAAAATTCTTAGAATGGTCTCAGTTCCTAGTAAGAATTTAAAAAAAAAACATTGCATTGTTTGAAAACTAGAAACAAATTATAAAACTCTATTTGAGGGAGAGGTTTTATAAGTTGTTTCCTTTTGAACTGGCTTCTTGAATTTCTACCACTTCTTTGTGTCTACCTGGGATTCTCTCAGTAACATTTCTAAGTGCTCTAGAAGAACATGCTTAGATTTTGTTGACGTCAGTGTGCTTGAAGAAGTCTTCTTAGCTTGTTTCCACAGGACCAAAGTAGTGTGCAGTCTGAGATGCACACACACAAAAATAATTCACTTTGCTGTTCCATGGAGAGGGAAATGACAGAAACTATGTATGTATTCTGGTTTTTAAAATAGATTTTGTAGCTCTGTGAGACGCAGTAGTAGCTTCGAAGGTTTGCCAAGTTAAATCCAGCAAGGCCAAATATTGTTAGAGCTCCTCCTAATGGAGGTAACTGATGAATGAGGGGCACCTCTGTGAGTGTATTCTCATGTCTCAGTGACTAGTAAATAGTGAAAACTTATCACTCTTCCAATTTGCAGTTAGTCTAATGGTTCAGAGCAAGACAAACATTTCTTTTATAAGATCTGAGACAACAGTTCCTGTTCTCACAATGAGAAAAATTACCCTGTTATTTTTTTCTGGATGTAGAAACTCAATTGCTTTTAATAGAAGGAGAGCTGACATAATTGAATGCCATCTTAAGATAATCATGGACATTTTTCTCAGCTGTCTAAGCCATCCCATAGCAATTGATGCATAAAATATTCCCTTGCAAAGTCAAAAAAGAAAAACAAATCTGTATTCAGAAGACATTCAAATTCCATTTACACCATGAAAGACTGTCCTGTTAAATGCATTATAGACTTTAAAATAACATTTCAGAGTTCCCTGACCTTCTTGAGGTCTAATGTAGCACATATGTCTCCACTTGTCATCTCTATAAGAGGGGGCAGATATAACTATTTTCTTTCCAAACAACAATCAGGTATATTGTTTATAATGAGTGAAGAGGCATATCTAGATTTCCATCATTGTAGGTAATGATTATATAGCCCCCTAATACATTCAGATGTTTTTATTTTCCTGCTTTTGAAAGGAGTCATCTTGAAATACTTGCGAAGTAAATTGCTTTAAGAAAATAAAAAAGGAGCCAGGCATTGTGGTGGGTGCCAGTAGTCCCAGCTACTCGGGAGGCTGAGGCAAGAGAATTGCTTAAGCCCAGGAGTTGGAGGTTGCTGTGAGCTGTGTGATGCCACGGCACTCTACTGAGGGCTATAAAGTGAGACTCTGTCTCTACAAAAAAAAAAAAAAATTAAAAAGAAGGGTTAATTGCAACCGTGAGAATTATTACTAAATATTATTAATGACTACTTGTGGCAGGTGCTAAAGGACATAGAGATAAAAATGTTGGCCTCAGTGCAGAAACCAGAAATAACCTAAATAATTTAGGACCAAGGCGTTTATCTGGAAAATTCTATGGAGTGTTTATAATAATAAAGCCTGCATGCAGTTAGCCATACTTCGCCTTGGAAGAACCTCTCTGATAGGGTGTGATTGAAGATAAGTTATTTTTTTTCTTAAAGGGAAAACACCTACCCACATAACAGGGGAGACATGCACTCCGCTTCCTCGTTAACCAAGAATTATATGATTGATGAGTCAGCATTCTTTATTCAGGATGGAAGAAAAGTCAAACTATGGATACCAAGTGATTACATGTCTTTTGGTTAACTTAAAAGAGAGATAATTCCATGAAAAAAGTTGTCAATTGGTTTACTTTTATGTGGTCTTCTTTCCATTTAGAGGAAAATAAATATTAATTTTTAATTAACTGACATTAATCAGCAAATATTTTTATCATTACTAATTGGATTAAGGATGATCACCTATTAGATAAAGTGGTCATTTGGATTTTAGAATTATATAATAACAGAAATATAACTTATTTCATGGCAGGGACGTTTTAATTATTCTGTGTATTGCTCAAGTCTAACAGACACTTGATACACAATAAATGTTGCAGAAAGATTTGTGGAATGGGGGGTATGTGGATGAATGGGTTGGCTTTAGATGTATTCTATTGCTACTATTTTCAATGTTTGGAGAAGACTAGACATGGTAAGAAAGGCTACCATCATATTTCTTTGATGATTATTAAAAAATGTATTACCTTTTATTATACTTCTTGAGTTATTTTTATTTCTTTCCAGCAAACATAGAATAAGAATACATCTCTTGCTCATTGTGTATGACATTCACGTCCACTGCCAGGAATTTGGTAAGTCATCCTTGACAATATTTTGCAAAACACAGTACATTTCAAATATACTTGGCCTGATAGTTCTTAGAGTTTTAAGGGATAAATAATATAGTTCGTCTCACTTCCCTCATATTTAAAAGCAAATCCTAGGCTCTGCTAGTTTTCTGAATTAAACATTTGAAAAAATATATAGAAGCAATAAATCCATAGGTCTTTAAGCATGGAAGTAATGGTGTGGTATAATACTTCATTCATCAGATATCTCAAAATACCTGACATACAGTAGACACTGGAGAAATTCTTTTTTTTTTTTGAGACAGAGTCTCATCATGTCACCCTCGGTAGAGTGCTGTGGCGTCACAGCTCACAGCAACTCCAACTCTTGGGCTTAAGCAATTCTCTTGCCTCGGCCTCCCAAGTAGCTGGGACTACAGGCGCCCACCATTATGCCCAGCTATTCTTTTGTTGCACTTGTTTAGTTGGCCGAGGCAAGGTTTGAACATACCACCCTCGGTGTATGTGGCTGGCACCGTAACCACTGTGCTACAGGTGCCAAGCCGGACAAATATTTTTGATTGAAATACAAATGGCATGAAAGACAGCTTTATAAGGTTATAGTTTAGAAAATAAATTACACCTTTTGCAATGTTAATGTAAAATTTAACCAAGTTTAAGATTTCATTTTTATCATAGGTTATTCACCTTGTATTTTTCCCTCAACTTTTAGCAAATCTTTTTTTTTTCCTGTTTAATTCTTCAAGAAGCCTTACAAAAATAAAGACAAAAAGGAAACTTTTTTTTTTAAATAAAGTGGTATTACTTAGAATTTTTTGTTAAAGCTTATCCACTTGATTAACACCCATGTGACGATTTGGTCGCAAATCTCAAAGATAAACAAGCAGTTGGGAAAGGAAAGGACAGGAGGGGTAAACTCACAATGCACAATAACCAGGCGAGGGAGCACACTTACGACTTTTACTGAAACTATATAAAAGCAATTCGTGTAACCCTCAAATTTGCATTTCTGTAATGTTCTGAAATAAAATGTAAATAGGTAGTCTGAAATAAAAGATAATGGATAGATAGATAGATGATAGATAGATTCAACTGACACTTCTAGATTGGACAAAACAAAGTCAGGACAACAGTATATAAACTCTTGCATACTATATTACAAAATAATAACCATTGTTATGTATGTTTGTAATGTGTAGTATCTTATAACTTAAATTCTTATGCAAATGTTATTCAGGTATATTGTTTCTGTTTAAAGTCTTTTTTAAATTTAAAAATTTGCTTTGTTGTGCATTTTGTTACTGCCTAAATTTTTTTTATTAAGTCTACTCTTATTGGCAAAATAAGCAAATAGTTTATTCATCTGATAGATCATCCCCCTCTAAGTGGGGATACTAGTTTCTTACGAAAAAAAAAAATTCTCTAAAAGCCTTAGCACCAATACAGGGGATCTCTGATCTCTTCTATTTTCCATTTTGCAAAAAGTAATGTTACAATGTTTTAAGTCTTAACTTTTAATAATGAGGAAAACAAAGATAATTGATAATTAATTTTAAAACTGTTAGCATTCCAATTTTACTTTTGAAAGCCACGTGACCAGTTTGCTCATTTACTCTGTTTGGATGTAGTTTTCTAAAACAAACAGAGGGAGCAAGAGGCAGAATGCAAACCTCCAGTGACTGTCCCTCTGCAGGACACCAAATGGAACCACAGTGCACAAAAGGAGTCATCGGCAGCAGAGCAATGCTTGGGGCAGCAATCCCAGCACCTTGTTTCAACACTAAATCAAGGAAAGGGGAGAAAAAGAGGGCAAACAAGTCAGTCTGGGGTTGCCTAAGCCACCCCTCTGCCACCACCAGGCTGTGCCACACCAGAGCCCCCAGGAAGAGAGAATCTGTGTCCTGTGGGAGAGACAGTGAAGTGACTGTGGGACTCTGCACTGGACTTCAGGGCTTCCCTGTCACAGGGGATCAGAACACAGGCCAGAATATGCCAGAACCCAAGAAGTGAGTATTTAGACCACCACAACTAAAGGGAAATCCTCCACCCAGCAGTAGAAAACTGAGTTCCCCCAACCCTACCACAGGCTGAAAAAGAGCAGCCTTGGGCCTGCAATAAATTCATAAGGCTCTTAGGCTGCAAAGATGTCAGTCCTTGAGCAATTCCTTTGTCTGTGTGGGCTTGGAGCAGGCGGATGGGGGGTGCCCATGACCCAGTGAGACATTAGCAGCTGTGGACTAGCCAGGGGCTGTGTCACCCCTCCCCCAACTACAGGCAGTGCAGCTCAGGAAGAGTCTCGTTTCACTTGGGAAAATAAAAGGGAAGAGTTCAGAGGACTTCCTTTTGCAGCTTGTGTACAGTTCAGCCACAGTAAAATAAAATACCAAGTAGAACCCTGAAGCTCCTGATTCCAGGCCTTCATCCCTGGTTAGCATTTCTAGATCCGCCCTGGCCCAGAAGAAATTTGCTGCTTTGAAGGGAGGGACTCTTCTTCAGAAGGGTTTCTAGATATTCAAAAAAGAATTGAGTGTTGTGATTTAAGTCTTCGTCAACTTCAACAGTATCAGCACTGGGGCTGCCCCAAGCTCAGTGACTATTGCAGTCTTCCGGCTATATTGCCTTGGTGGGCTGGGGCAAGATATGAGAGAATCTCTGGATGACCAGGCAGTGTCTCTCACTTTCTGTGTCCAACTGCAGATTTGGGGGAGGAATTATGCGGGCACACCCTCACAGTTATGTGGTTATTGCAGCTGAGACTGCCAGGTAGCCCCCTAACCCACCGTGATCTCACACAAAGCCTGTGGTGTTTGCTGCCTGGCTATGTCTCATGTTTATTCAGAGCCCAAGGGCTCTTTAGTCAGCAGAAGTTGGATCTTGCTAGCACTGGGTCCCTCCCTTCAAAGCAGCAAACTTCTTCTGGGCCAGGTTATGTAATGTCAAAGTAAGTGACTGTTGAGACAGTTTATCAGAAACACAAAAGGTAATAGTGAAGTCATTTTCCTGTAAAGTTCAAGAAAAACTTCATACATTTTTACCTCCCAAGAGATTGTTGAGGAATGAAATTACTGTTTAAACATATTTAAGTAATTGATATCTATAAAATATACATCCATTTTAATAAACTTGAATTTGATTTTTGCAGATAAGAGATGTCATAAATGAAGATGTAGGCCATACGTGGACAATACATCATACTTGAATACTTTTTATACATGTCCACCTTTAAAAACACATTTTATTCAAGATTAATACATAAAGCAAATAATAGGGAGCTGAGGAAATGTCTTTATAAAGCGTGCTTGCATTTTGTTCCTGTTGATCAGAAATTCAGTTTAAGGAGTGATGGAGGCATGGGATTTAAGTCTAAAAGTCATCCCAGATGCTTTTTTTTTTTCCTTTTTTTGGGGGGGCGGGGGACAGAGTTCCACTGTGTCACCCTTGGTGAAGTGCCATGGCATCACAGCTCACAGCAACCTCCAACTCTTGGGCATAAGTGATTCTCTTGCTTCAGACTCCCAAGTAGCTGAGACTACAGGTGCCCGCCACAACGTGTGGCTATTTTTTGTTGTTGTTGTTGTTGTTTTTGCTTTTGTCATTGTTGTTTAGCAGGCCCAGGCTGGGTTCGAACCTGCCAGCCCCACTGTATGTGGCTGACTCCCTAACTACTGACCTATGGGTGCCAAGCCTTCCCAGATGCTTTTGTTACCTCCAACATTAACCTTCCATATCGTTCCCAATGATTGTATTAGGCCCATGGGATAAAATAGGTATCCTGGTAAATCTGGAGTTGTGGGAGGAGAGGTACACACTTTAACTTAAATAAATGGCTTTTCTTTTCCTCTTCTTTATTACTTGTTTTTTATTATGGATGTCACACCACAGTGGTCCAGCCTAAGGGCAAAGTGTCACCATGATGAATGCCACAAACTTCTAGTAGACAGTGTATTTTAATACAATGAGGGCTTCTTTACAAGCTGCAGTTCATTTCTGATTTTGACACACATTGGTGGAGTGACCTTGGGTAACCTGGATGGTTTCAGTAGTGGGAGTTTTCAGGCTATGTCTCTGCCTGCCTCAGTTGTAAGGAATGTCTGCATATGCTAGCTTTCCCATATCAATAATCAAGGTATCAGTTATGACAGCTACAATATTGCACTATTTTATACCTAACACTGCCCTTTCCTAATTTCATTTCAAGAGTTACTTACTTCCTTTAGCAAGACTATAGGACTGCCTCTCCTTCCATCTGTATGTTATGTCTTTTGTTGATTTTGTTAGAAGTTATGTAAGGAGTTCAGCTTAGAAAGTTGCTCAGAATATGTTTTCCCCCAGTAAATTTGCAGTTTAGGTATTATAACTCCCCAAAGGACTTAAGTACAAATGTTTGTTTGGGGTCAGATTCTTTCTGTAGAAAAGAATAGCATATTTACTATTTGTACAGATAAAGATCCTAAATGTTAGAAAAACATATAAAATAAAAAAAGCCTCTTACCCTATTGCCATCAATTGCTCGTAGTAGAGACATTATTTACCATCTTTTAAAAGACAAAATTACCATAATTTTACAAGTGTGCCTATATATTCGTTATTAATTTCTTTATTAATTTTCTCTTTTACTTTATGGCTATGGTACTACTTATTGTTACTTCATAATCTATCCTTGAGATGGTTTCATCTCCCAATCGTGTAGATAAGCTTTATTCTTTAGTCTTTTATTATAATAATGCATCATAATTGACTAATTTTCATATTGAGAGAAATCATATTTCTAATCATTTCTAATATTTTAGAATTACTAACTACAGTGCAAATAATATGCTTATAGGTACATATTACTTTAAGAAAAACTCCTGGAAATGAAATTGTTAAATCAATATGTGCATATTAAATTGTAAAAGATATTGCAAATTGTTCTCCAAAGAAGTATTTATATTTGTATGCTTCTTATGTTCATTGTACATCAATGTTAAAAATGCCTATTATTCTTATCTGGATAGTATATGGGAAATATTTCAAATTCAAGGCATATTATTTTTTCTCAAAAAAAACTCTTGATCTACTGTCTCTTTAGGTTACCCTAAAAACAAATTTGAAAAATAAATAATATGGAAAATATTTTTTAAATAGCTTATAGTTTTCAATCATGTGAATTTTCTAGTTATGTTATCAAAATAGTGAAGAGAGAACAAAAAAATAAAAATTATATTGAGGTCTTTGATATTTGTAGCTGAACACATTGAATCAAAACACATATTTTTTGTAATTTAAAAATATTTAGGGGGCGGCATCTGTGGCTCAAGGAGTAAGGCGCCAGTGGCAGGTTCAAGCCCAGCCCCTGCCAAAACTACACACACAAAAAAAATTGAGGGGTACAAGTACATTTTCTTACATGTATGAATTGTATCATGCTGAAGTCAGGCTTTCCATGTACCTCCACAAAAATAGTGTGCACTCTTTCCAATAGGTAGAATTTTATCCCCTACCCTTCTCCCAAGCTCTATGCATTGTTCCTCTTTATGACCATATATGAATGAATGAATGAATGAACGAATCCCTGTACAGCAGTGGTCCCCAGTCATTTTGGTACCAGAAACTAGTTTCACAGAAGACAATTTGTCCCTGGACCAGGGGAAGTGGGAAGATTTGGGGATGATTCAAGTGCTTTATATTTTTTGAGCATTTTATTTCTATCATAACATATGAAAGTTTGGAGACAGGCTATGTATGTTACGGTCCTTTACTTCACTTCCAAGAAACACAGTTGACACCTTCCTTTCTGATTCACCCATGCAGTCCTTGATCCTGGGAGGGCTTCATTTGTTTCAGTCCATACAGATTTCACCTTTCTTGATTTTTATGTGTCTCAGAACTTTTGTAATGACCCACATATTACATTGTAATATGTAATGAAATAATTATACAACTCACCATAATGCAGAATCAGTGGGACCCATGTACTAGCCACGAGATGCAGCTGAATTGTCACGTGCCACTCACTGATACTGTTTGGATAGCAGTCTGCAAACAATTGATTTATTATGGTCTCTGTGCAGTCACACCTCTCTGCTAATAATAAACTGTATATTCAGCAGCTCCCCAGCACCAGCGTCACCTCCTCAAGTCCATCTCAGATCATCAGGCATTAACTTCTCACATGAAGTGTCTGACCTAGGTCCATCCCATGTGCTGCTTAGGTTGGGATGTGTGCCCTTGTGAGAATCTACTGCCTCCACTCATCTGGCAGGAGATGGTGCTCGGGCCATGATGAAGGCGATGGGGAATGGTGTTAAGTAAAATTAAGCTTTGCTTACTTGCTCACCTCCCACTGAACTCCTGCTCTGTGGCCTGGTTGGCGACAGCAGCTTTAGGGGCTTAGTGATAAATTCTTTGCCTAGGTCAATGTCTAAAAGAATTTCGCCTACATTTTTGTCTAGAATTTTTTATGGTTACAGGCCTCACACATAAGTCTTTAATCCATCTTGAGTTAATCTCAAGTGTCATTTTTCTGCAGGGGGCTGTGCAATTTTCCCAGCGTCATTTATTGAATAAAGTCATCTTTTCCCAGTGTACGCTTGTGTGTGTGTTGTCAAAAATCAGTAGGCTGTAGCTGTACGCTTTTATTTCTGGGTTCTCTATTCTGTTCCATTGGTCTACATGTCTACTTTTATACCAGTACCATGTTGTTTTGGTTATTATAGTCTTATTCTAGGGTTATAATAGTCAATAGTTAATGTTTCAATATTTCTCGAAGTAACATGAAATATCAACTCATCTGATGTTGGGATTCCAAATGTGGCTAGAAAGACATTGTTAAATGAAATACTTCATTTTTAGATTATTAGTAAGGGAACCTTATTATGTGTAGGAAAAAAGGTGTAGAAAAAAGGGATCACATAGTCTGGCAACTAAAGATCCTTCTGAGACTTTTATATAGGCAGATCAAAAATCTCTGGCCTTTGAACTATTGCAATCATGGGCATCATGTTCTGCTGAGGATCAGGAGACAGGAAGGATATTGCCTAGTTCATGCCACAGGTCTTTTATTTATTTATTCATTCATTTATTTTATTTGCTTGCTTGCCTGTTAGTTTCCTCCTTGTTTTGACAATCTGGGCTTGGACGGCTAGACATATTCTGAAGTCCTCTCTTATTCTATTTTAAAAATGTTGAATTAAAGAATTATAATTATGTGTACAAAGAAGAATGATTAAATGTCTGACAATTGTAATTTAAATTCAGTACCAGCTTACAACCTCATGTGTAACTTTTTTAGCTTTTTTAACCCTCAGAATCTCTACCTTCTCATTTGTAAAATTGGTGTGCAGAGGATTAAATAAGATAACAAATATAGATTATAGTTAACACAGTCCTTACTAGATTCTTCCCATTGCTGGTCCAACTTACAGATTAAGAAATTAAGATTCAGAAATGTGAAATCAAATCCTTTGACAATAGGTCAAGTTGTCTAATTAAAGTTGACAGGGAAATTTAGTTATGGAATTTAAAAAAAATAAATATGATATCTGAAATTACTATGAGAAAGAATTTTAAAATTAGGGTTTCTTCCTAAAACAATTCTGCCTACTGCTTTGTATTTGTTGACCATAATTTGAATAGTAAACATTAAAATGCAGGTCTATCTTACTCCTGATTCTATTCATTTAATAATTATTTTTCTAACACATAACCTGGATGATAAACAAATAAAAAATTGCAATTGTAAACGTCTTAACACAATAACTAAGCAAATGACATGAAGGCTATGTTAACCAGTTTGATGAAAATATTTCAAATTGTATATGAAAATAGCATACTGTACCCGTGATTGCATTAATGTACACAGTTATCATTTAATAAAAAAATTGCAATCATAAAGGAAGAAAGCTTTTAATAAGACATTTGCCATTTTCTTTCAGAAATTCTAACTAAAATAGGTAAATTATACTATGCACAGAACAATGATTTCCACACAATAAAACAGAATATTGCAGGAGATGTTAGAAACTTTACAATGCGTGATAAATGGCATGACATAAATGGGAGTATCATTAGTTCTAGATATAACACTTGCAATGGGAACTTATAACAATCTCAGTGAAACAATCTATAAAAGCCTGGTAAATTAATTATGCCAACATAGCTTATAAATTTCTGCAAACAAATGTCACATAATACAATTACATTTAAGTTTTTGCCTATTAAATATTTATTTATTCATTTTTCTTATCGTTAGCGCTCACCTGCTCTTCTGCTGCTGCAGTATTTAGGTAAGTCTGATTTAACCCCTATCTTATAATTCAGTCCAGGGTTATCAGAGCATAACGTTCTCTATCCGTAGTTATTAGTCTCAAAACAAACACATGGCACAATCAGAGCTAATTCACTTCTATATTTATATATAGAAGGGTTTATTTATTTATTTTTGTATTATCATTTTTTATTAAATCATAACTTTGTACATTGATGCATTTATGGGGTTCAGGGTACTACTTCGATATACAATGTGAAGTGCTTATATTGAACTAAGTAACATATCCATCACAATTATACTCATTTCCTCATAGTTTTGAAAGGTACCATTGCATCATGCACACTAGGTGAGGTCCCCCCAAATGCCTTTTCTCCTCCCATATCCCCCCTCCCCTCCCCTCTCTCTCCTCTTCCCTTCTACTTTCTGGACTATAGTTATGTTTTGCCATTTATATGAGTATGTAGGTGATTATGTATTGTTTCATAATAGTATTGAGCATATTGGATACTTCTTTTTCAATTCTTCAGATACTTTACAGTATCTTTAAGAAGAATATGTTCCAGCTCCAGCCAGGTAAACATAAAAGATGTGAAGTCTCCATCTTTTTTATGGCTGCATAGTATTCCATGGTGTAAATATACCACAATTTATTAATCCATTCATGGGTCAATGGGCACTTGGGTTGTTTCCATGTCTTGGCTATTATAAATTGGGTTGCAATAAACATTCCGGTGCAAATGTCCTTGTTGTAAAATAATTTTTGATCATTTGGGTATATAACTAGTAGAGGAATTGCAGGATCAAAAGGTAGGTCTAATTTTTGTTCCTTGAGTGTTCTCCAGACTCCTTTCCAAAAAGGTCATATTAGCTTGCATTCCTACCAGCAGTGTAGAAGTGTTCCCTTCTCTCTGCATCTACACCAACATCTGCAGTTTGGGGATTTTGTGATGTGGGCTAATTGACTGAAAGTTGATGACCATCCTCTTCTGGCTTGAAATGTTTTGGCTGAGAGAGCTGAAGTCATTCTGATTCTTCTCCCTTTGTAGGTGATGATTTTCTTACATCTGGCTGCTTACAGAATTTTCTCCTTCATCTTAACTTTGGCAAAGTTAATCACAATTTGTCTAGGAGATGCTTTAGTTGGATTGAGTCTTACTGGGGTTCTGAAACTGTCTGCTACCTGAAGTTCTGTATCTCTTTCAATGCTTGAGAAAATCTCCTCCCAAATCTCTTGGAGTAGAGCGTCTGTATTTTTAGGACCATCCTCTTCTTTTTTGGGAATTCCTATAAGACGAATGTTTACTCTTTTCAAGTGATCCCACAACTCTCTCAGGGAATGATCAGTTTTTGCTCTCCATTTGTTTGCCTCTTTGCATGTTTGGGAATGTTCAAAAGCTTTGTCTTTTTTTTTTTTTTTTGAGACGGAGCCTCAAGCTATCCCCCTGAGTAGAGTGCCATGGTATCACAGCTCATAGCAACCTCCAACTCCTGGGCTCAAGCGAGTCTCCTGCCTCCACCTCCCAAGTATCTGGGACCACAGGCACCCGACAAAATGCCCAGCCATTTTTTGGTTGCAGCCATCATTGTTGTTTGGCGGGCCTGGGCTGGGGATTCGAACCTGCCACCTTAGGTGTACGTGGCTGGTGACTTAGCTGATTGAGCCACAGGTCCTGAGCCCAAAAGCTTTGTCTTCATTTTCAGAGATCCTTTCTTCTGCCTGGTCAACTCTATTACTAGGGATTCTACTGTATTTTGGAGTCCCACAAATAACTTTTTCATTTTCCTTGAGCTCTGCTCTCTCTTTTCTGATTATGTCCATATGTCCATATCTTTGGTGATTTTGGCTTTAAATTCATTAATTTCTTGAGACAACTTTAGAACTACTCTTTGGAATTCAATTTCCATCTTTTCTTCCATTCTATTCATCTTATTTGCAATCCATATTCTGAATTTGACTTCTGACATTGCTGTCATTTGTCTATGCATGGCATCTTCAGTTGTCTCTCCTTCGTCATTTCTTGGGGGGGGGGTGGATCTACTCTGGTTATTCATCTTGCCAGAGTTCTTCTGTTGGTTCCATACCATATTTATTTTCCATCATTTGGTTATTAGAACTGGTAGGGTGTGATTGAATTGAGGTTCCCAGGTAGTAGAGATAGCCCCTTACCAAAGCACTAGGCTTTGTAATTGTGGCTTATCTCCTACAAACTTACAAAGGCCCCTTTCAGAGTTTTGGCCAGAGACTCTGAGGACCTACTTTGTGAGCTAGCACTGTTTTGACATCAGCAAACCTCTACCCTATCCTAAGAAGTCAAAGTATTAGGTTTAAATATCAATTGTGAAGAAATACAAACAGCTGCAGTGTCCAGCTCCCACCTGGAAGGTTTGTTTTTTGTGTTTTCTTTTTTTTTTTTCAGTTTTTGGCCAGGGCTGGGTTTGAACCAGCCACTTCAGGCATATGGGGCCAGCGCACTACTCCTTTGAGCCACTGGCACCACATGAATCTTTTTTTTTTTTTTTTTAATGTGAAACATTATCTTTCTTAAAGTCTTTAACCTGTAAATGCAGACACAGCACTGCAGATAACTATCTCCCTTCCATGGAGAGTTTGGGAATGAAGCTACCCTGTCTGAACACATAAATCCAATATGTGAAAAATAATTCCTCACCCTTTTATTTGCTTAAGCATATCTTTGACAGTTCTCCAAGTTCTTATAGTTTTCTTTTTCAAATTTAGTTCATATTTTAACAATTCTCTTTACCCAATTTCTTCTTCAAATTCCCAGAGCATGTACAGCAGAAATAACATCTCTGTGGGGTGCGTCTTCCTAGTCCACTTTGGATCAGTGTAGCATAAGTCTTCGTGTGCCCCTGCCTCACTATATATCACCCAACATTCTGCATCAAACACACACATCCACTCCTATTAAAAACTCAACCTTTATAGGGAATGCACCTGTACCTATTTCATTCCCTACAGGGTCAGTACATATTACTTTCATCTATAAGATGCCTAGAAAATACAGACAATAGCCAATGAGTTTGATTCCATTCTGACCTTTGATATACTCAGAAGTCTACATGTTTTAATGAGGCAGAACATATTCTGAAAGTAAGGCTAGCTTGATTTGAGGAAGATATTATGACAAATGTGATATCTATATATATAGAAACCCCCCCTGGGCAAATGTGTATTTACAGGCACCAAATATAACTTGGAAATCTTCTTTGAAATGTGTATGGAGAAAATTTAGAGCCAGATACTATCTTTGGAATAATGTTATAATAGTAAAAACAAAGCCACTATACTACTTTCATAATTGCATCTAATACTTTGAAACATTAAGTGGATTTTTACTGAGGCTCTTGAAATCAATGAACATGTGAAATGAAGAGGTTAAGAAAACTATATGACATTTGTGGGAGTCAATATGCATTGGAATTCTGTGGACATCAAGTTTAAGAGTAAAAACATTGTCCATGTTAAAGGTAATGCTTACTATTGTGTCTACTAGCTATTTGCAAAGATAGTAGCCAGAAAAAAGAATATTCATTACCTGTTACTCTTATTTCCACACTTCTTTTACTTCCTACCAAGTAAGAGATAATCATTGATCAACGGTGCTGTTTATAGTTATGGATTGATGTTAAAGATGGTTTTTATAAGATTTATGCAAATCATTGATATCTTCAACCAACTACTCAGTTTTAGAAATAGCATTTGAAGATAACTGAAAATTCAGCCTTATTTTTAAGTGATACTATGCTGCTTTTGCCTATGGACAATCCTAAAAATTAATCAGTTGTAAGTTAAACAGCAATTTCTATTCATTCACATCACCATGAAAAATATATGAGTTTTAACATAAATTGCTGATTAAATAAATTTTAGCATTGTCTATTTCCTGGTCTAATTCCTTCAGAAAAGAATAAATTTCTTGCCATATTTATTTAACATTCCATTTGTTTTACCTCTCCTTTTTAATTTATTTTAACATAGTTTACTTTGGGTTATTTAATAATAATTCCTGAATGGCTATATATTCTGCATTTGGAAATCATTAAAATGTCATTTTCCAATGTTTCAAATTCAGACTTAAGAATTGCAATGATCATTTTTTGATGAAGCTTATTCTTAATGTGAATTTGAGTACACACAGTGACTGTTAAACGTAATTAGATTTAGTTATCATGAGGAATGTGTGAAAATAAACAAATACACAGGAGTAAATTTATCATTGCACATAGAATGGATTTGATTTTCTGCATACACATTTTTGTAATATAATATCTGTTCTTCGTGCTTATTGGTTATAGTACTAGAATAGATAAATTATTTCTCATCAGTCTCATCAAAGATAGTCTTGATATTGGAGGTGGAATTTACTTCATTTGATAATCATTGTCTTTTAGAAGACTTTCTTGGCACTACTTTAAAAGGAGTTAACTATAAATGCATTTTGAAAAAGTTACAAGATATATTTCAAATAGGTCAGTTCTTGCATGGAAGTTTTATGCTCCCTTTATAAAATGTGACTTTTTGAATTGAGTTTTATATTTACTCCTAATGCCTCACTGTTTGACTTTAGCTTGACAGCCACCCTCAAAAAAAGGTATTGCTTTGATTTAGGCATTATTACTAATTTTATTAAGGATAATAATAATAATACTAACTCAACATTTATTTTACGTGTACCACATACCAACCTTGGTGCTGAGTAATTTTATTAACAATTTTCCTGATCTACATAGCACCACAAAGGATGTGATAATGTTGCTACTCAAATTTTACATTGAGGAAACTTTGAGCTATAGAAATTAAGTAACTTAAAAAGAGATCCTGCCTCCTATACAGACACCCTGGACTCTAGAATGGCTATGAATGGAGGAAATGTATCCAAAGTATGATGGTGTTGCCTATGGCTTACATTTATGTAACAAGTTATGAGAAAATAATCAGAGAAGGCACTTGGAGTTCCCACTGCATAAGTCATGGTTTCTTCCTGAAGCTACAAAATGTTCTTATTTATTTATCTGTTTATTTTTGAGACAGAGCCTCACTTTGTCTCCCTTGGTGGTGTTCTATGGTGTCATAGCTCACAGAAACCTCAAACTCTTGGGCTTAAGCAATTCTCTTGCCTCAGCCTGCCAAGTATTGGGACTACAGGCACCTGCCATAACACCTGGCTATTTTTTGGCTGTAGTTGTCATTGTTTGGCAGGCCCTGGCTAGATTCGAACCTGCCAGCTCCGGTGTATGTGGTTGGCACCCTACCCTCTGAGCTACAGGCACTGAGACAAAGCATTCTTATTTTATAAGTTGTAAAATATCGTCAGATCTTCCTGTCTATATTAGTAAGCATGGTGGCTCACACCTGTAATCCTAGCACTCTGGGAGGCCAAGGAAGTAGATTGCTTGAGCTCAGGAGGGTAAGACCAGCCTGAGCAAAAGCTAGACCCCGTCTCTACTAAAAATAGAAAAAATGAGGCAGGAGGATCACTTGAGCCTGAGTTGGAGGTTGCTATGAGCTATGACATCATGGCACTCTAC